>VWZF01006236.1:827689-1069401 GCA_013396755.1 Sclerurus mexicanus | reverse complement strand
AAAAAAAAAAAAAGAAGTGTTTCTTTGAAACCTACCGGGTCTTTGAGTCTTGCTGTGCCAATGGGCGCTTAAGTGCTCCTGTAACTGGCATACTCTGATCCACCACCAGCTTAGGTACTATTCTTTTCTCCAAATTATTCACTTATATAAAATAAAATTATTTGTGGATGTTTGATCCTTTCAGAAATATTTTTTTAGTATTTGTTAAATATAGCCTGTTAGGGAAATGTTTGGTTATGCCAATAATGAGCATGAGCTAAGTCTGGGAAATTACTGCATCAATTAAGGTCAGGTTAGAACATATACAGGGACCCTCTCTCTGAAAATGAAGCTATGCATGCACAGAATAACTACACACAGGTATTTGCATCTCTGCTCGATAGAGGAAGAAACAGATAAAGATCAGCTGTAAAAATGTAATAGCTCAGTGTTTCAGCTTTAGGCTTCATCATATAGTTAAAGATGGTATAGAGGAAAACTGGGCTTTTGTTCTTCACATCTGAAGTTTGCTCACACCATGCCTCCCTCATACTTCAAATGCAAACAACAGAAGCCTGTCCTTTTCTTCCATCACCCTACACTCACCACCCAATGAAGGCTGGAGCTACAGCGCTGCAGAACTACATTGCCACACTGGATTATCTCTTTATCAGTTATTCTTCACTCCACTGTATCAATTTTCTGCTAACCAATCAGACACTCCTCTTAGAAAAGACTGTTTGACTATTTCTTCTAGATAAATGTATTTATAGCTACACTGATCCACGCAGGCAACTCATGTGTTTCATGTCTTGGGGACAGAAAGGGAATTACTTGTTCCTTCCAGAAGACTTCAACTATGTCCCCTCTAGTTAAGGCTCCTATTTGGGGATATTCCAGGAAAAAAAAAAATCTAGTATTTGTGTGAAGACCTTAATTATTCACTTGGGTGGTGGAGTTCAGATAAAACTCTGGTTTATGTTGCAAATTGCAACACCATGTATTCAGACAGAACAGAAGGATGCTCTTTTCTAATCTCACCTTTGTTCCCTGCCAGTCATTCTCACCAGCTCCCTGTTTGGTCTGCACGTGGAGAGGAACAGTCAACTTTAGCACAAAGAGGGTATCATAACACTGAGCTGTCTGAACTATTCGAGTAGCAGTTTTCTTTTGCCCCACTCCCAGAAACGATAATAAGTTCCAAGCAGCTTTTAAGACATTTGCATGGAAGAAATTGTAGGGGAGAGCAGCCTTATTGCCCTGTTGTTGCTAATCAGAATTCTTCTGTGTGTAGATGGGGTTGCTGAGCTGTATTTTTTTTTTCATGTTTAATGCACTGTTAACAGCTCTTATGCTGCAGCTACAGTCAATAGGAAGCAAATGTTCTTTTAAGAAGTTATTGAAGGAAATCTGTCTAACAGACCGCTAATCAAATGGTGCACCTTTTTCCTCCAGCTACTTCCCATACTGAAACCACTAACTCATTGTTTAAAATCTTGCTTTGAAGGCTAAAAAGAAAGGTGTTGAAGTTTCAGTTTGCCTTTTGATTGATTTGCCTTACCTTCATTAGTCATATTTTTTCAGACTGATTTTTGTTTCTAATGCAGTCACCTTTGAAAACCCATTTTTTTCCTGTGGAACTGCACAGCAGTCAAAAAACCATGATGATAGTATTTAATAGAATCTAGTATTTCACAATAAGACTCAACAGTGTGATCATGACTTCCAAAATAATTTATACATTATTAAAAATATGGTGTGCTAACTTGAAATTATACATAGATGGAATATACGTTTTGTCTTTACAATTCTGAGAGTGTTAAATAGTATATTTATCTCTTCTTTCAGTCAAGTTGCAAGTGAAGGAGCTGAGCTCTGTCCTGATGGCTGAGTCTAATGTGGTTTTATAGAAATAGAGAATTTATTTCTGTGCTTATTCCAGCAGACTCTTCAGTAATACTTATATTCAACTTAATATAAAGCCACAGATGTCAGTAAATACAATTTCTAGAAAGACATGTTAGCCAAATAAGCAAGGATTTTTGGCAACTTTTTACTTCAGGACTACAATTTCTACTGAAGTTATTTGAAGTTTGCATCATATGTGTACTGTATCTGGGTTGAGTGTGCCTAATGAAAATGATACATGCTTGTAAACATCCTCCCATTGTTTTTTAATAGAAGCCAATCTAGAACATTGCCGAAAGGACTTGTATGTTAAGGCTCTCTTTGACAGCAGATTTGCAATGTCCTAATTGAAAGTGCTCAAAAGTCATTTAAGGAGCATCTGTAGCTCTGAGGCCACCATCTTGAGGGAATGGTTTCAATGTAGTGACTCTGGTTGGGACATAAATAAAAAAACACTGGCAGTGCTTGGGGTTTTCTCCCTTGGAAGTTTTATTGTTGAGCAACCAAGACAACCAATTGGTTCGTGGCATTGTTGCAGCTTAGATTTGAAAGTTTGAAAAAATCGTCAGTACACTCTTTTCCATTGTCTTTGGTTTTTTTTTCTTTTTTAGAAAAAATACTTTTTAGCACTGTTCATTTCTTATTCAGCTAATGAATGGGTTTCAACCAGGTAATATAAAGTAAGAGAATATGTAAAATAAGTTAATAACTGGAATTAATTACTCTGTGTACCTGTGCTCCATGAACTCCATTCTCCATGTTTCCCAAGCCATCTTCTAGAGATATTTACTGACCACCTCTGTGCTGATTATTCTATGTTGCATATATGACACTAGATGCCTGGTTAAAGGTATACTCTGTGAGCTATCAAACACAGAAGCAAAGATGTTATAGTATTTAAAAAAAAAAAGATAAAATCAATATTTCTTTTATGTTCTTCCTTGGAGGTTAGTCCATCTTCAAGCATTAGAGGGCCACAAGCATCCATTTTCCCTGTTTACCCTGCAGCTTGCCAGTTTTCTAACCAGGGAGAAACGTCAGTGAATATGGGAAAGTAAAGTTATGTTTGCCTAAGCTTCCTTTACAGAAGACTTTCGATTTTAATGAATTTGACAGAAAATGTAATTCAGAAAAAGTCCTCACTTTCTATTTTTTAAATCATATTCTTGAATTGTGAGGTAACGCAACTCTTCTCCTTTTAGAACAACATTCGTATGTCTTTGATCTCTACATTTGGGGAATTCTTATTAGCTTAAACATGTTCACTTTCAGGAAAAGTCCTACAAGGAGGGAGGATTTCTCTTAAATGGGGGAAAAAAAAGGAAAACAAAAAAGGGAGAGAGAGAGTGAGAGGAAAAATCTTTTCCTGTTTCTTCCCTGAGGCTGAACTGTTTATCACTCCATCCTTGTTCGATAGAAGTGAATTTTATAATAAAATTTTCCCTAATCGGGCTCTGTCAGTGAGGTGTCTTATCGTGGGGAGGAAAATGACACCGATCCTATCGAAAAACAGAGACGATGTCACAGTGTCCGCAATCACAGCTACTCAGCTTCCATATCTACCTTCTCCACAAACACCAAGCACTGCTTTTTCATAAGAACATCAAAACCTAGCGAAGTCATTAAAATTGCACCCGCGTAGAGTTGCAGGGATCAGCCGCACTAGCGCAAAATGGGATGTGGGAAAACAGACTCTCTAAATGTGCTAATTCCATTGTCACGTGTTTACGGCTTAATTTTAATCAGTTAAAAAAGCCACACATTGCAATAAATTGGCATTATCTTCTGTGACACCAGAGGACACAGTTGGTTCAAGGATTTAGAGGGTCGCTGGCAACAGTATATAGTGTTACAGACAAAGTATTTTTACGCTTGAACTACGGTAGCTAAGGTGCAATCCCCAGTTAAGACTGCAAACAAAGACTATAACCCACACAGTACTAAGTTCAACATGCAGACCACCTTCAGCCTGGAGACAGTGTAGAATGCTAAACTGAATAGTGCTGGAGAACGTTTTCTAATTTAATGGGTAAAGGTAATTTGCTGGCCAGTATAATTGAGGTTGCAGTTCAGTAGCGTTCTCTTATGTGTCCTGTACCATAATGAAGAAAGATCTATTGGAAAAATCCCTTTGCTGTATTTGCATTCAGTTTCTAAGCTGGTGGTGCTTGTTTACGTTGTGCCATTAGATTTCTTCCTCAAAACTATGCATTGCATTTTCTGTTCTTCTACTCACAGAAATGTAGGTAAATCAGCCAACACAAACTGAAATGTAGTAGTAATACTGGTGCTTCCAGTGAAAGGTTTACGGAAACTTTAAGTTTTCTAATTAGGTAGTACCACAGGTCACATGAGAATTGTACGTGGGATCCGGCTCTACTCCTCCCATTTTCTTTCTTTTCCTTTCCCCCTCCCCCTTAGACTTGTTCTTTCACTTGAATATGGCTGATCAAAATGTTTATAGGCAGCAGGAGAATTATTTTCTGTAGAGCTATATGATCTAACTAATAAACATCCATTTCAATAAAACCATGTCTATAAAAGTTGTCTAGTTTTATTTCAATGGATCAAACATGAAAAATATGTGTGACCAGTTTATTTCTAGAATGAGCAAACATCAATCAAAGAAACAGTTGGAGTAGGAATTTAACTTTTATGGAACAAACATCTCTTTTCAGGACATGGGCATGTCCATAGCCAAACACAAATGTCTATTTGAATCAGCACTAAAGAGCACTGCTAAGTAAATACACAGAGCCATTACTGCAAAACACAAGATGTGTTTAGTGTAGGGTGCACGTTGTCACTCTGCCGTTTCCCACACTTGATATTTTAGCTTGGGCAATTTAGTGCCAAGTATGTAGCATATCATTTCCATGCATTCTAAGCCCTATAAGCTCTTCAAAAATAAACATGAAAATGGCCAAAGAAACTGTTAACAGTCAGCAAGGAACAGCATTAGCAAATAAAGTGAAATTAGTATATGGATATCTTTGTCATATAAAGAAATGGGAGCATTTGACCTATTAGGAAACAAACCTGCAAAACTGTTTCAGGTGGAAAACAAAGGGACACATTATCCGAGCCTGAGTTAAATCCAGGATTTTTCATTAATTGCATGTTTACAAAAAATAAGAGATCATAACAGTGAAAAACCCAAATTCCTTAAATATATGAAAGAAGTTTTGCACTCCTCAGATTAAGTCATGTGTAAGTTTTTCTGAATTTAATTTGTTTATTTATAGTGATTTCCGGTTTTTCTGAGTTTAATATATATTTCTGTCCTTGCAGCTTTCTTACTGATTTGGGTTTGTAACATGATGCAAGCTATGTTATTTGCACTTCTTACCTGTTTAAACAGCTTGAGTAAATATGCGGGGTCATTTTATTAGAATAAGAGAGAAAAAAGAATTGAGTGTAAATATAAAACACTGTTCTTTTCTCTGTCTGGATTAGCGGCGAACTCTGCATGACAAAAAAAGACTTCTTTATGTCACTATACTTGGCTTTATAGAACCATTATGACTTTGTTCTCTAAAGCAAAATACAAATATCTAATTGTTAAAAAGATTTTATTTGAGAGTTTTGCCTCAGCATTTCTACCAATATGTGCTTATATTCTGTTGGGAAGAAAGTGAAATACTGTTTTTTTTTTAAAAAACGCATTTTAGTTTGGTTTAGAATCTGTCAGATTAACTAGGGGAGTGTTTCTTTAACTAAACAAACTGCACAGGTTGCAGGTCTCCCCACTTACGACCCCCTAGGATTGTTCAACTCACTCACAACAAGTGATACAGGTCATGACATGTCATAGCCAGGTATCGGACATCCCCTTTGGATGAACAAAGCAGCATTTGAGCCAGTCTGAAAAATATTATCCACTTGTTTATAGACGTGAACAGATTAGCCTCCGTCTCTTTCTCTCCTTCTCTTTCTTTTCTCCGATTTTGGCAATCCACACTCACATCCTGTGCTGTAACTGGTTTGTGATCATATTGAGGTGGAATTACTGAATTTGGTTGCTTTGAACTGAGGGAGGGTTGTGGAAGTGGGAGAGCTGGTTCATGGCAGGGGCATCCACAGGAGGAGAGGATTTGTTTGTGCCGGTATTTGCATGCCTCTGTGCTACAGTCCTTAGCTTACAGCTGTCAGCTAAGAATTTACTCATTACTTGTAGCAGAGTAGTAAAAGATTTTATGCTGGATATATCACTTTGAAAATGAAAGCGTGAAGCTAAGTATTTTGTCTCTGAAAAGAAGAGCACGAACCAAGCAATATTAATGTACCCAAATGTGCATTTTAAAGGTGGCGAGGTGAAATTGTGTTTTATAAATATGTTTACATTCTGTAGTATATTTTTATTAAAGATGAGTGAAAATCAGTGTTTCACATCTAATCTTACAGAGAAATATTCAAGTAAATCTTACTTATTTTTTAATTCCGAACAGAATCAACTGAATTTCGTGTTTTATGTTGTCAATAATTCCATTAGTTTAGATCTGTAAATATGCATATTGTACTAAAATAGTCTTTCATTTATGCAGCTCATCACTTTTGGAAATTGTAGGTATGTTTCCTTATCTAAATACAACAAAACCAGAGGGCTGGCACTCATTGCTGAAACCAGAACCTTGCTGTGTTCTACTTTTGCACACATAGGCTGCGCCATTGAGCCACCAGTCAGACAAAACTGCTTCTTGACTTGATATTGTGTAATGAGTGGAACTAAAGATGTACTTAACAGAACTGGGTATCAGCATCTTTTTGTGTTTGTTACCATAATGGAATTTGGGGGAAATGCAGCATGTTTCTAAGTGCCTACTTTTAACGTTAGTCAGTGTCTTACAGGTTTGACCCTATTAGGATTTTTTTGTATCCATAAATATGCTATGGTTAGTTTTTAATACAGTGCTTATAACACAGTTATTTGTTCTTTTGAAATGTATATCAATTTCCTATTAAACATTTATCTGCATACCAGGGATATTAATAATAAATTTACCAAAAAAGCATCTGGCTATATTTGAGTAAGAGTTAAAAATACTGTGTTAATAATATGCAAGTAGTAAAAGATGTTTTTCCTGAACAGAATTTAAACTTAATTAATTTCAGAAATGTGACTGTTGCTCTAATTAAAATAACTTCTGCAAAAAGTGTAAAGATACTTTTATATATGTATGTATGTGTGTACATATATATGTGTTTTGTGTATATATATGTGTGTGTATATATGTATATGTGTATGTATATATATATATATATGCATTTAATTGAGGTATTGAATTTTATCCCTACTGTAAGATCAACCAATTAACCTCTCTATCTGTGAAAGGGATTTTAGAACTCAAAGTGAATATTGTTGCTGCTCATCTAATTGAAGATGTAAAATGTCCTGTAAGTCTAGGCAAAAGATTATTCTGTTCTGGTTAATTTGTAATACACATTAGTAATACATTTGCATAAACACTAACCACATCTAATGGAGGGGGAGGGGGCAGGATCTCTGAGCAGCGTGTTTAGTATTTTTAGTTTCCTGGGGTTTGTTTTCCTTCAGTGTTAGATATTGGGTATTTTTACCTTCTGAATCAGGGTACAATACATGAAGAATGTAAACACGTTTCTATGAAATTAGCAGTCACTTAATGATATGAAGGCATTAGGAAAAGAGGGAATTACTTTCCTTGATGGAACTATTAAATCTTCACTTAATAACTGATTAGTGAGATAAACCCCATACTGTGTAGATCTATGATATACTGTTACAGATACTGCATCTTTTTCATAAAACATCCTGTTTAGAAATGTGTGTGATTTATTTTTGAGTGCCAGTTTGTTTTATACAGATAGTCTCTATTTTCTGTCGTCATTACAGTGGTTTTGCATGTGGCTGTGTGTCTCTCTGCGTGTCTGTTCTGTTAACAAAGCTTTGTACGGAAAATAGGTTTTGTGGGGGATACATGTGATCTTCAATAATTATTTGCATCTTTGAAATCCAGTTTTATGTTCCTGGGGCTGTTTTTTCTTTCTTGTGTTTCTGGAACCAGGATTCAACTTACCTGAAACACAAATTCTGTATGGTCCCTATAAAGTCACTTCTGATGAAACAGAATACATTTTTAAATGGTCATTTTCAAAACTCTTTAATGTTAATTTCAAATGCTATAACAATACAGTGTAATTTTGTTTTAATATACTATTGGGGTATTATTCTGGCATTTTTATAAGTTCATATGTAGTGATGTTGTCGTTTTTTATTACCAACATATAATAATGTATTCTGAAAATGTGCTGTCACTTAAATGTGTATGTACTTAATTTGGTTAGGAGACATATGTCTGTGATCACTAAAAAAGCATAACAGAGATTACAGCAACTGACAGAGCATTAGGTTTGAAGTATACCTACCTTGTATATACAAAATAATTACAAAGTAATCAGAAACTCTTCCTTATTTTCTAGTATATTAAAAGTATATTGTATAAATTTGGTGCAGTGGCATGGGGAAAGGTTTATTTTATGCCAGTGCAGCTGTGGCTAGGAAATCTGCAGTATCTGCAGCTTACATGCATGTCTAATGCAGTCCGGCAGAACTCTGGCCTTGTAATTACTCTTGCTGTATATTACCTTGCAACTTCTAATACCGTAATACTAAGGACCCGTGTCTTGGATGAAGACCCTGTTGTATTATTTGTTGTGCAAACATGGGGAAAAAAATACTTCCTATGCTGAAAACCCAGCAATCAGACAGGGAAAGATGGATGAGGATTAGTGGGTTGAAAAGGAGAAGAGCAGTGATGATCAGCATCTTGGGCGAGGATCTTACTGCATCAGTGGCCTGCATGTGATAAGATTTGGGCTGGGGTTTTTTTCCTTCTCACAAACTTTATAGCAATAGAGTTTAACAGAGGGAATTAGAAAGTTCATAAGGAGAAATAGTAAAGGGAATAGAAAGATAATTTAAGGTGGGCCAGAAAATCCTCCCAACTGTGATGGACAATGAGAGAGACGGAGAAGGGGTGTTTTCTTGCAGATTTGACTGGTGAAAACTTGGTCACTTTGGCTGGTCGTACATACTTGCGAAGAGGTTGAATGATACACTGAATAAAAATTGATAAAGTGCAATTGGCCTGGCCTTGAAGAGTGGCAAGTGACATTTGACATGGGAAAGGAGTGGAAACTGGAGGCAGGAGGGAAGGCAGCAGAGGGAAGGGAAGCACTGCAAAGAGAGAGATAAGTTGCCCAAACCACTGGCTAGAAAAGGAATGATTTTATCAAAGCCAGGGAAGAGATTATTTGAATAATCAATGCAAAAGCTGATGAAAGCCTGGGCAGGAGATTTACATATCAGTTGATAGAGAAGTCTGCATTTCAGTGTTACCTGGAAAGAATCTACAAGATTGTACACCTAGTCTGGTAAAAAGAACATGAAAATTATGCTTAAATAATGCAGAAAGAGCAGTGGTACCAGGGAAAAGAGAAAGGAGTTAACAGAGAGTTGGGGACAGTAGAAAGTTTTTTTCCCTTTTCTAGACATGTTGAGCTTGAAACAAAGGCTGGGTATATTCAGGTATGTCCCTAAAAGAGACAAGTCTTCCTCAATCATGTCTTTATTCATTAAAATTAGATACTACTATTGATAGTATCATTTAATACTGATGTCAGATAAGTACTTAACATAATAAATCAGGAGGGGCAACCCAGATTTAATGTGAAAACCTTCCTCTCATGCAGTATGCTAAGTAGTGTGTTATGGTAGATAAAGGAGACAGGAAAGATCATGGTAAAATAACATGTTTATTCTCCACCTCATCAAATCTCATGGAAGGAATTTTTTTCAGGTTTTGTTTTATTTAGGGAAATGGCAGCACATTCCAATAGATGTGCACGCTTAACTTTTTTCAATAATTTGATTCTAGCAGCAGAGTGCTTGAATATTTAAAAGTGTGACAGATCTAAGGCTTGGTTGTTGAACTTGTAGAAGCAATGATGGAATGTGTTAAAACCAATTGCTTGGTTCAATGCTAGTGATGGACTGAGAGCTGTAAGAGTAATGTAAATATTTGCTGTCATGGAAAACATTTGAAATAACACCCACAGCCTTACAAGGCATTGTTAGATTTTATGGATGTGTCTTTTGTATGTACATCTAGATGCATATAATTTCTCTCTCCATTCTTATGTCTCTGTTAATATATATATACGTATATATGTACAATTCTTAAGTAATGCTTGGGAAGTAGTAAAGAAATCCCTGCCAGTTTGGGAATATGTAAATAGGGTATGGCCGATTTGAATGAAATCATAAAATGAGACACCATGTCTTTCAGACCCTAGAATGGGCCTGTGTTCCAAATCATATGTCTGCCTTTTCAAACTCTTACCTTTTCATTTTGAGGGAGCCAGTTTAGTACTACAGCAGTAACCTGTTCAGTTGTGGCCTTCCTGTGGTAGATGGAATATAATGATTGATTTTGAAGTTAGAGTTGCCCAGACTTCGCAAAATGAAGACAACAGTCCAGTAAGATCATCATAGGGTATTTATTAAACTGCTTTGTTTTCTAAAAATGCTTCTCAATTGCAATGATGAATAAATGCTGCACAGAGATTTGTGTAGCAAGTGGTGTCTTTCTTAAGAATTTTAATTTTGGGTTCTGTGAGTGGAGAGACTTGCTTGCACCACTCTGCACCCACTTAAACTCTTGTTCCAGAGATCTTCATATTTACAGGCTATTCCTAAGGGCTTTATTGAAAAAGTTGGATCTGTGTTGTATAGATTTAGATTCAGCATTATCTATTCAAAGTTTTCCATGGACATTGTCTTGCATGTGTCCCAGGGAGGAAGAGTAATTTGATAAATCTGTATTTAAACTTATCTCTAAAGTGAAGAGAGAAATTGCTGCCATACTTGATCGGGGAAAATGATTAGACATTGACAGAGTTCACAAATTCATAGGCTGTAAAGATGGAAGACTATTAAATTATCATTTCACCTACTGTATAAAAGAAAGCCAGCAAATCTCACCTAATTATTTCAGCATTTAACTCAGTAAGTTGTATACATGAAGATATCCTGTCCAGAAAAAACATCTACCAGGAGTTTGAAGGTATCAAGAGATAGGGAGGTCACCTCTTTCCTATACAGTTATTCCAATGGTTAATCAATCTGCATTTAAAGGAATAGGAGATTCTCTTTCTAATTTGAGTTTGCGAGGCATTGAATCCTAAATTCTTCATATTCCCTTTCCTGACAGATTAAGGACTGTATTACAAAGTGGAACCTTCTGCCATGAAAATATTTAGAAGCATAAACTAGTTTTTGGTTTTATTGTGTTAACTGATTTCCTTCAATCCCTCGTTGTAAAATAGGGTTCTTTGCTCCAAATTTGTACGTCTTTTCTGTGGCCCTTGTCTCTACTTTTCAATTATTCAACACCCTTTTTAAAATATGGAGAGGAGAAGGAAGGCATTTCGATTCCGTCTGGTGGTGTATTTCAGAGGAGTATGATTCACAGGTGATTCACAAAGATGATGCAAGACATGAGGCAGCTTCTGTGTTGCTTTTGTTTCATGTCTGCCAAGTTATGACAGTGTGTCATACCAACTCTGGTTTACTTTCTTTGTCTGACTATAGAAAGTGTGGTAAAGAATCAAGAGCAAGAAAAGGTCTCCTTAGCACCCATTTTTTGTGTTTTCCTCCTCCTAAATATGCAATTCCCAGAGCTGAGATCTACAGAAGAGTAATTACAAGTATTATAGAAACTTCTGTAGACTGTAGAAGTTGGTACCACGAGTGATAACACAGGGCCACCACTCTGCTCTGGTGCTGGTGACACTGACATGTCACTGACATTCATTACAGACCATAGTGGAGACCAAAGAGGGTAAAACCCTTGCCTTGTTCGTACCTTTTCCATCCTCTTTCTTCTGCCACAAATCCATACCATAATTGTGGGGTCTGTCAAATGACTGAAACTCTGTGTCTGAGGTGGGGTCATGTTTTTTCTTGCCTGTGAATAGCATTGATCCCCTCAAGCTTTTTGCATTATGATTTGATGGTGATATTAAAGTTTTAAAATGGGATGTGGCCTAGAGGGCATGTGCTTCAGTGTAGCTCACCTGCTTTCTCAGTGTGTTACAGTGTGTCCCTCTGGCAGAAGAAATGTCAGAATTCAAATTTTTTTCATCTATCTGAAAGACTGACATTTGTGCTGCTTGCTGTGAGTTATAGGAGTTTGTTGTTTTCCAAAGCAGGAGCATCCTGAAGCATGTCCTGTTGGAAACTTAGTTAAGTGCTGTGTGCAAGGTGGAAGAATGGGGCGATAGGATAGGTCACAATGTATTTCCTTTCATCTGAAACATCTTTGTCGTGGTGAGAAACAGCTGTATAAGGAGATGCCAGACTTGTAGCAGTACGGTTGTGTAGTGGGATTCCTGCACTTAGCTATAGTGATTCCAGAGGATGTTGTAGGGCCAGAAATGGTGATCTACTTGTCAAAAATGGGCAGGTGGGTAACATTGCCTTGATCAGAAGGATCATTTCACGCAGAAAACAGGTTAAAAAAACTAGTACTGGAGATTTGTTCTAGTTCTTCCACTGCAGTGCATGAAGAGTCAAGTTATTTTTCTCTTTATTCATTTATTTTCTACTTTGTCTCTCTACCACTGTCAAAGTCAAAAGACCTTACTGGGAAGAGGCCAGATGATTTCAGCCAGTGCATTCAGCCCACATTTTTAGGGAACACAGATTTGATATTTTTTATGGAACACAGATTTGATATTTTTTATGGATCTTAATCCATGACATCCAAAAGAAAAATAGTAGATTCACAGGTGTGCAAATGTGATGCACCTGTCCTGGATCAGCCTGCTTCTGTCTCCTTCACTTTTCTTTCTTCACACATGGGCAACATGGCATGACTGGCAAGAAGGTGTGAAGTGCTGTCTGGGTTATCACTATCTGCCCCACATGGAAGTCATACGCCAGGTATCTAATAGGTCAGAATTTACTTCAGCTCTGAAATACGGTGTTTCAGAAAGACAAGAAGCATCATTCTTACCTTTATTAACATCTAAACTATCACTATATCATAATGAGATTTCTCAGATCATCTCTTATTGTATTTCTCTCAACTAGTACAACAATTGTGTTCTTACAATACCCTGTAAAGCTAAAAAGGGCTTAACTAAGGATTCTTATTTTTAAACAAAGCAAAATGAAAACAATTTTATCCATGAGGACTTGTTTTAATTACTTTCTGTTTATCCAGAGCTTCTTGTCAGTGTGAGTTCAAGAAGGGAGATTCTAAACTAAGTGTTGAGAGTGTTCTCAACTAAGTGTTGAGACACAGTGTCAGGTTTTTTTTACTCCAGGTATTACATTGCCAGTGTTTGAAGTTTTGTGCATTTAATTTGTATCTGTGTATTGCACTGAGGAAATCCAGACTGTGTTGATAGGGCTGTCAATGCCATCATTATCAGAGTGGGTTTTGCAACCCATTTTGCTACTATGTGACCTTTTATTACAGTCAATAAAGTCAGTGGATTTGTGGTGGTATACAACTGGTATAACACAGGCCCCAGAAAAAAACAGACAGCAATATATCAGTATATTTATCACTTTTCAAAGGTTATGGCAGCTTCCGTTGGCCTATGTAAAGAAGTTTCTGATTGGTTTAGTTAAACCTTGCTTAAACAAGCTTTTGTTATTTTGTGAGTCATATAACTCATTACATTTTTATATTAAATTTAGACTCAAAACCTGCTTTAAATTGCTGCATTCATACAATTTATGACCTGCAATGCTTTCTTATGCTTTTGTCACCTGCTGGGGTTTCGCAAGGGATCTCAGGAGAGTATGTCCTGCTGTGCCCATCACATCCAGTGCCATGGCACAGCCGGGTTTGCTAAGGGCAGGGGAGCAGCCTCAGCTCAGAAAAGCCTCCTATCCCTCTTTTTCAAACCTGTATGTTTTCTATAACCACATTTATTGGTATTACTATTACTATTTTAATATCCATGTATGTGCATGTATTCACAGTATCAGAGATGTGGTAACATTCAGGTTTGTTGTCCTAAATGCTGCTGTTTGTGTCTGCAGTTCATGCAGTTCAATCTTTCAGTCCTCTGCATTTACCAACCATTCAGGCTCTGTGCAGCATTCACACATATATTATGTAAAATAAAATAGTAATAATAAAAAAAAAACATTATTAAGACTGGGGGAGTCTGTGAATGGATTATTACAATTTGCCTATCATGGTAATGACACCTGTTAGAGGTGTGATACAAAAGGCAGTGACAGGGAGTGTAATTTAGTAATTGTAGCTATTGTGCTGTATAGCTGGTCAGTTCACTAGGCAAGTACAAAGAAATCAGTGTTAAGGCTAAGCAGGGGTGGGTAAGCTTAATAGACAGAGCTAGTGCTTTACTGAAAGAAACTTTTGGTGGAGGGCTAACTCCCAGGGGGAGGGAGTTAGAATGGGTTGAAAAGAATGAACAAAAGTATAAAAATGGTACAGGTTTTCCTGTTTCAGTTCTTAAAGTGACAGGGGACTTCTGGTGATGAGCGTGGCTTGCTCCACTGCCCAAAGGAGAGTGAGGGGGAGAGGAAAGCTTTTTGAAATACAGGATGGGTGCTGATTCATTGCAGCTGCAGAACTGGGGTATGTATGCCCAGGCCAGTGGTCGTCTCTTTCTTGCTAAACATCACAAGTAGCTTGGGAAAATTTTTCCTATCGAGGTAGTGATAAAGAGGTAACAGGGTCAGAAGGTAAGTTTGGGAGGTCACAGGAAGCCACTGCCAGCAGGTCATAAACTTGTGCCCTGGACAAATCTGCATATGCATATATGATTTGAGTGTTCATTTGGATGGCAAGCCTGCCAACTGCAAGTATTTGAAGACTTAGCTAAGGTCTGAAAAGTTAACTAAGGTCTTCAGTGGCTTCCTTCCTGGTATACGGAAGCCATGATGTTCATGGAGGTTTTGTGTTTTAGAGGTAAAGGAACTCAAGTTACAAGAATAATTTCTTACTAGGTCCTTTGTAAATGCATTTGGTTTGTAAGCTGTTTGGAGCACAGACCTCAGCTCCCATATCTTGGACACAGAGTAGTGAATACTCAGTACTTTCTCGATCCCAAATATCATTGTTTTCGATCATATTGTGAACCAATCTTTTCCCTGGTGCAGTATCCCTGCAGACACCTCACAGACTATGTAAAATGCATAGCCATTAATTAATTTTCTGTTTCTGTAATTATGAGAATGCTAAAGCACTTACAGACTTCTTATACCAGGCCTATTTTTTTAAAAAAAAAAGTAATTTGAGATTGTCTTTATCTCTCCTCCCTTCACCTCCATCTGTATATTTGATTTTCCACATTGTATATTGGTCTTTCTTCGTGCGAACCTGTAATTATTGAACAAATTGTTGCCACAATGAAGAACCTCTTAGACGATTATGAGGATGCGTTAGAAAACAATAGGCTTGAGAGATAAGTAGTGAACACAGCACTGAAACATATTAAGGCCAGATTGAGTCATTTAACAGCTTTAAGAGAACAAGGAAGTAGCCTCAAGTTAACAAAGGTCTGCACAGCAGGGCGTTTATGCCAGCAAATACTAATTCACATTTGCTAAACAGTATAAACAGCTTTGCGGGCAACACCAGGCATCCCATTTAAGGGGATTAGGTGTGCCACTTCCCTATTGTCTGGGCTGAGGAATGTGGGGTGCTCAGTCTGCTCCTTGCAATTAGCAGACACGCCCTTGGTGCACAGCCAGTGGCAGGGCACTTAATCCATTGATTGGGAAGGTAGTCGTTTTTTGAATTTAGAAGGCTGTCCCGTGGTGTAACTTGCGTCCTTGCTGACCCCACACCTAAGCGTTAAAGTGACCTCACATCGTCTGTCAGCAGCTGGTTGATAAAGTGTATTTGGGTTTTATAAACTGCACACTGGCACGTTGAGTTCCTTGCAGTCAGCTGTTGGAATGCTGAAGAGGAAGGGAATACCTACCAGCTTTGTAATCAGAGCAAACCCAGCTGTTAACAAATGGGCCATCCCTGTGGTCTAATGGTAAGTGCAGGGTGTTGCTTGTTTATCTTCGAAGTGCACAGCCCTAGCTAGTAACTTTCTTTTTCCTCATCAAGGCTTAAAAACACAGCAGAGGATTCATGTGATGTACACGGTATGATCACTAATTTCTGTAGGAAGTGATTCACGGTACCCTGGAGCTGCAGAAACCCCTGCATTCCTTGTGTCCTGCCTGTCATTCAGGTGGAAAAGGCCATTTCCAGGCTCCTTCAGCTGGCTGGAGGGTCAGCACAGCAGAGTTCCTCTGAGCATTAGAAGGAAGTTAAAGAACCGGTCTCAAAGGCACCTTCCTAGAAAATTTTTACAAAAGAAGGTTGTGCGAAAACAGGAGAGGAATGAGCTGGTATTCAGCGGAGTACTTACGTATTGTCTACAGGCATCTGAATTAACTACAGATTATACGCCAAGGTAGAATGCAGTTTTGTGCCAATAAAAAGGAGCTGAGGCAGTGTGTGTGTTACAGGGTGATCTCCCTGCAGTCCCTCCTGGCCTTCTGCTGTCTTGGGAGGAAGGTGGTGACAGTGCTGGGCTGCTGTGGGGAGGAAGGGTTGGTGCAGACTGACAGCATGTTGCGTGCACACTCCAGGAATCACTGGGATCCACAGAATCCTGTTGTGAGCCATTTCAAACACAGACCCTAAGGGGTCACTGCAATAGACTAGGCTGGTACAGGCTAATTCCTCAAACAGTGGTGCTGGAAGCCTTACCTGATGCACCCTGAGCTTCAAATCTGCCCATACACCCTCTATCATCATCTGCCCCTCTTTTGCCAGTGATAGTGTTTTTGAAATCCATTCTAGCTACATAGGAATGTCTTCCTTCAAAGAAGCTTCTCAGATTTGTAAAGGATCTTCCTGGAGGTAGAAATATGAAGTTCATAGAGCACAGATAGAAGAGATTTTGCACTGGGCTCCATTTTCTAAGGAAAGTAAAAGAATATCCAGTCTATGAAACCAAAGTGCGTCATTCCACTCGTGTCTTTTAGGTTAAAGTATTGTGCATAAAATTATCATATAAGGTGTAAAAGAATGCTTCTTTCCAACAGACAAGAAGATGGATCAAAGGCAACACACCTTTTCTCGAGTGCAGCCTTTACTTCTCATGAAATCACTGGGGCTCCTTGGTGGGTTGAAGGCAAGGATGTGGCTACAGCCCTGGTTGTGGCCACATTCAACCTTCCTGGAGTCAGACTCGTTGTTTGTGTACAGTGTTTAAAGGGTAATAGCACTAAACACTGCCCTCACAAACCACGGTAATTACTTCTACTGCTGAAAAAACCCAGAACATGAACAAAAATATCATAGAAAAGCTATTTCTAACACTAGTGCTGCTCTTTATGGCTAAGTGGCAGCCATCGTTTTTTCCCTAAATTATGTGTTCTTTTTTCAAGCATTCAGATGATGCAAACCAGATTTTTGTGGCAGCATTATTGCTTATAGCCAAAAGAGCATTCAAGGAAACACTGTATTTCTGCTAAATTGCCATTTATCCAGAACACTTTGAGTTGTTTATCTTTTTTCATTCTCCTGACAAATCAAGTAGCCATTGAGCCTGTATTTCTAAGTTCAGTGATAATTTTAGTAAAAGTAATAGCTACCATCTACTTTTTTGGGGTGAGAGTATACAGAGTTCTAGGTTTGGTTTTATTTTTAAAAGGAAAACTCCCCAGGAAAATTGTTTTTCCTGTTTGACAGTAAAACCTTGTTTTGGAAATTTTTTTTCTGACACTTAGTATCACAGTAGATATTTTTTTTGATGTAATTGCATTCTAGATAGTGTTCTACAGTTATTTTTTGTTTACCTATTCTCTGTGCAAAACAGATGCTTTTAGTTTTTTTTTTTTTTAAAAAAAGGAAATTATGAGCTTTCTTTAGAAGAATACTGTGAATGCCTTTTAGTTTTTCATGTTGCTTTTTATTCACTTTGAATGTTCCTAATAGTAAGTATTTAATGGAGGGAATGTTTCAGAGGAAAGAAATGCACAGATATGTAATTTGAATATTTGTCTCAGGCATGTGAATATGAAAGTTCTTTGGGGTTCATCCAGTCTGCAAGTAAGAACAAAACATGAGATGGAGGTGATTAATCAAGTATTGCAGAGAGAAAAATATGAATTACAAGTAATCAAAACAGTATCTAGGACAAATAGTTCACAGGCAATCCACAGGCCACACGTGTTCACATGAACAAATTATTAAATTGTTTCAAGGTGAGGACGTTTGCGTACATGAAAATATTTGTATGCAGTCATGAATAAAACAATGTACTAATACAGTTGCACGAATCATTTATTTTATAAATGCTGTGCAATTCCTGTTTTGAAATAGACCATTTCTGTTTCTCCTGTGGAAAGTACAGTCTTTACCTTAGAACTGACCTAAGCCTTTTGCATGAAACAAAGCAAGCTGGCAGTCAGCTTTACTCAATGCATAGTGTACCCCTGAAAAATACTGTTTCACTTTTGAACATAATAATGTGATTTATTTTAAAAGACTAAAACCTAGACTGAAGGATCAAAATAAATATATTTTTCTTTGTTGCATTTTCTGATTTTTGTCATTTCTGCAGTGCATGTCCTCTTGTTCTGCTGCTTGGCGTAACTGCTAGTTCCCTGCTTGCAGGGAGCTTTTATAGGGATATTTTTTATCCTTGCTAGGCATTGTAACTTTTAGCTTAATAGTTTTTAATTCAATTAGAGTGAATTAAGTTTACCTTAGGATCTTTGGAGCCCCTTAGAGGGCTGATCTGATTAATTACTGTGCAAAACAGATTGTTAAAATAACTAGGTTTTATGCAGTTTCTCTTTGTTCTTTGCCTTAGCTTCTGTAATTCATAGACATTGATACTGGATGAGTGAGGTTAATGTGGGAGACGTGTTCCCACAAGCTCACTGATTCTCTGGCTTTCCTCTCCTGCCCGGTGAGAAATGGGCTCCCGTGGGTGGGGACCATGTGGGATCCCTTCCTGGGGTGTGAGGTGTGCTCTCCAATGTAGTGAATTTTCTCTGTCAGTCCCAAATACATGACCGACAGAGGAATCACAATGGCCTTATGTGCACACCCTTATGAGTTTAGTAACCAATGAACTTTGTAATGCAAAGTATAGGCTGAAGTTAATTTTATTTATGGTTTTAATTGTAGCAAACTTTATTATCCAAATCTAGAAAATACATCCTACTCATCGTGCATGCTCCTGATCTGTGTCTGGGACAGTAGAGAGCAGCAGGACGAGGAGTCATCTGAGCTCCAAACACTGCTGTGCTTCTCCATGGGTTCACACAGGTCAGGGGTTTAGTGGTTTGTGTAAGTGGCTGTGGTCCTGCTCCTGAGCCAAACCAGACAGGCCTTAGTAGAGCCATGGCATCTAGTTATACACTTCCTTATATGACAAATTAAAGTGGCTTATACCATTCTTGGGCGGATTTATCCCATCCTCTGCAACCTTGGCAGCCTCATGGCAACATGGTTTTGATCCAGGCTGTGCTACAGAGTGTAAAAGTCACTTTAAAGAGAAGGGAAACCACCTGTTGTTGGGCATGGCTTATAATTTTACTGGAGGCAACTGCACAGCAGGAATTAGAACAAGGAAGACATCATGTGTGTAGCTGGAAGTTGTAGCCCAAGAGGTGGGAATGGAGGAGGTCTCAGCCCAGCACAGGCAATTCACTGGAATTCACCCTCAGTCACTTCCTCCTCTCAGTCTCCAACATGAGCAAAGTGAATAAACCCCATCCTTTTCTGGGGACAAGGAAGCTGGCTGATACAGGCTGGTCAGTCTTTGTATCCTGCAGTGGGGATTTCCGAAGGTAATTCAGGTCCCTGGGGCTGAAGTCCAATATCGGTCACTTCAAACAAGCTGGGGATTTCCAAACCGAAATCAGGTTTGTAGGGATAAAGTCCACTGTTCCTCTCTTCAAACAGACCTTGCGCCACCAGTTTGTGAGGGATGTGTTAATGGGACCCTGTGTGTATATAAGCTCTATTCCTTTATAGGTTTTCTGTGATTTTTTTTTTAATCTACCATTTACTGTCTGCCATTTATGATTTTTCTTTGACAGCCAGAGAGGTGGTGACAAGGGAGGAGAGCTGAGATGTTACTTACTTTCCCCTTCTGGAGTGTAGGCCTTATTTTATGAAACTATTGAATGTTCTCAGTAGTTTAGTCCCTTTTTGAAGCGCAGCAGAAAGTCACTGCTGCACTGATGTCATCAAAGAAAAATGAGCTGGTATTGAGCTGAAAAGTGCATAAAAAGTTTATGGATCTTTTAAAAAAGTTCTGCCGTGAGCTGCAGCAGTGGATTTTAAGTTGAACAAAACCAAATCAAGTGCTAAACCCTTCCACACTGAGATGCTGTAATGGTAAGTGAAACTTTAAAGACAGCGGTGAGAGAGGCGCAGCGCTCAGTGAAGGGCCCTGGCAGTGTGCACTGCAGGGGCATCCAGAGCAGGAGCAGGGCTGGGCTCGCCTGCATCCATCCTAAAACTCCGTTCAGCGGGGCCACTGCCAAGAATTTATCACACATCTGTTTTGCCTTGGTTTTATATTTAATTATCACCTGCAAAAAGTCTGATTTCTGAGCATTTATTGTGAAATTAATAAAAGAGTTTACAAGGCAGTGCTGTAATGCACTCCAGGGTGTGTCCTGCTGGAGCAGGGCCATTTCCGAGGGTGTTGAAGTTGTTCCTCATAAAGTTTGTGCTTCAGTTTGTGGTCAGAACGGAACAATATCCCAGGAAAAGGACTGCATAGTTCTAGTAGTGCTACCTGGCAAAAAGCTGGCTGCCATGTATGGCCCCAAAATGCGTATGGGCTGGATATATAGGAGGTTTTATACTGAGCTGTAGGTGATGCAGCACCGAAGTTGTAAAGTCTCCCTGAGAAGCACTGCTCTGCTATTTACTATTGTCTTTCCTGGGAAATTGACACAGAAGATACTCTAATATGTTAAATATATTCAGGTTAAGATGCATCTTTATGTTAGTTCATATGCATGCATATGTGTTTGAGACGGTGAGTTAATCCTAAAGGATGAAAAAACTCATTTAAAACTAAATAAATAGTTCGAGCTTTTCTTACCCTATTGATGTAATAGATATTTTTTTCCAGCAGTGTAAGCAACAGGTGAAATAAGATTAAGTAACTTTTTGAGTGCTGTGGATTTGTCTGTCTTGTAGGATTCAAGTGTATTTTGGTACGTATTGAGCACATCGGTGTAGAAGCAGCTCAGGGTTCTGTGTATGTCAGCAATGTGCAGCCTCTGTCAGGCAGCTTTTTAATTTACTTTTTCTTTCCATAGTGCACTGAAATATGTTTTCTCCCGAAAAGTCAGCAATTTGATCCACTCAAAATAGGTTTCTGTTGGTGCATGGCCACTGTATTTTTTTCCTTGCCCTTTTATCCCTTTCTTCTCCCAAACGTCAGGTCAGTCCTTTTTTAAGTTTCTGTTCAGAGGCAACATTATTAGAAATTTAAGCCTGGTAGATTGAGAAAATGTAATTAAATGTTTCTCCAATACCTACAGTTGCATTTATCAGTGGGATGATGGGTGCAAAAGGTATATGTTGAAATTTCTTTAAAACTTCTGTTCCTTATTATTATTTTGTTACTCAGTTCCTATAGTGCCTGAAGGCTGCAACTGTAATGAAGACTTCACTGTACTGAGTATTGCACAGGCACATGGTATGATTTAGGATGTGAATGGATGTTTGTGATCAATTCAGTCATGCTGGCTTCACGTTTTGCTTCTCAGATGAGCAGCTGATTTTGTATTAATTACTACTTCATTGCAATCAATGCTGGCCTGCAAGTTTTGTTTAAACTGATGTCCT
Source organism: Sclerurus mexicanus (assembly GCA_013396755.1). NCBI lineage: Eukaryota > Metazoa > Chordata > Aves > Passeriformes > Furnariidae > Sclerurus > Sclerurus mexicanus. Next base: position 1,047,595 of record VWZF01006236.1, on the reverse strand, counting down.
CTTCTCTGTAGTTACAGGGGTTTAGAAGCACACAATGGGCTAAGAGTTGATTACTTCAGCTCATGGAATGAATGGATGGCCCTGGGCTTGTAGCAATTTGATCAACAACCGATAGCCAGAGTCTTGGGACCGAACCTCTGAAAACAAGCTGCGTGCAGTTTGGGAGAAAAAAATAGGTTATAAGTTAAGTGTGAAAGGACAAAATTTTCAACATACAGTATGATGTCTGATAATGTCATTCTTGTCTGACTACTCTGTATTTTTCTGCTTACTCCACTAGTGCAGATCTTAGAAATCCCAAAAACCTTGCATCAAACTGTGTAGACTAAGATTGCTTCCTCCACTGCTCCCATTCGAGAGTTACTTTGTGATATGGTCCATTGCTCAAAGTGCTGTGGCAGCTTTTCGTTTTGTGGGAAGCTCCTTCCTCAAGTACTTCATCCTGCCCAGAAATGCAGAAACATCTCAAAATATTTTAAGTCAGTGCCAAGTCATTCAGAAACTATCTGGCAACTTACCTACCTCTTTGGAGTGTTGCTTTCTGCCTGGAAACTTCCTGAGTTGATGAGCACAGTCACCCATCAACTTAGAGACATGCTCTGCACTTATCCGAGCTTCCAAAATATGGAAGTTACTCCCATGTACAGCACATCAGTCAGAACAGAAGGCAACATCTCTGTGGTTAAGGTTTATGAGGTCTGTGTCCAAATACAGTGACAGATTCATTATAAATCCCCCAAATGAAATAATATAGAAACAAATCTCTCCAGAGATGTACGCACCCTGAGAACTTCAAAACCCATCACTGATGGGTTTAGGCTGATTTTTTCAGGATGCTCTCTGCTTATTAGGAAGGCATTTGCCGTGTCATATAGATAATTGATTTGAACTGTGATTTTAGACGTACACATTTCCAGTTCTTCACTGAGCACATGGGCTACTCTTTACTTTTTCTCCTGTGGAAATGAGCTGTTTCTATTTCAGCAGGGACCGACTGTGGTTTTCCTGTTGCCATAGTCAGCTCCCAAGGACATGGCTGCTGTTCATTCACAACTTACGTATATATAGGCAAGCACTAGTTCTCATCTGTTACACTACTGAATTAACAAATGCCTGTTAAAGGTAATGCTCTGCCCTCCTTCACATGTGGCCAAAAGTTGTCTTAACTTCTGCTGAACTTCTTATTTTGCACAGACAGGACAAATATATTATGTGGATTTTTATTGATGCACTTGATTAATTTCTTGCTTTATAGTGTGTTTATGAAAGTTTAACTGTCTAAGCTTCCTCCTAAGATAGCAAAGACTAACAATGATGGGGGTCTATTAATATTGTTAAATATATAATATTATTCATATGCATATCTTTCCTACCTAGACATTATAACCTACATAATAGTAATTTTTCACCTAAGGACGATGACCAGTCCCTTTTATTCACCCACTTGGAAACCAATTCTTGTTTTTTACTTAGAATGACAATATGTCCATTTTAAACAAATTATTTGAACTTTTGAGCTATAAACAGGCCATCAGTTTTGCTGTAGGTGTGGAGCCCAGCAGCAGAAATCAAAGTTTCATTTGTTCTCTTCTTCAGAGTGTAATCTTGAATGAGACTTAACATGACTGAGTTCCAAATGGACTGTTTCTGGAAAAGTGGTTCCTTCTTTTGCTCAGTGTGTCCATGTGCTTCTTAAACTGATCCTTCACTTTCTGACAGAAGGATATTTCCCTTCTTTACTTCTTTAAAAAATGTTCCAGCAAGGACATCCCTTTTTTGGAATGCTACTTTAAATTTGTTACATAGTGGTTTGGAAATGGTGCAATGGTGGGAATTCAGTGTGTTTATAAAGTCCCTAGTGCAGCTGGATCCTACTCTATAAGAAAGCAGCTATTAATGCTCAGTTTTGCATACCATCAATGCAGTCTTTAAATGTTACATTTTTAGATTCTTAGAACATTAGTTCTAAAGATGTACAAGAAATTAATTGAATTAGAGCTTTCAATTCTGACTTCAATATGTACTATCACTAGTCAGAAAAAATTACTTTTGAACTCCAAAAATTTTGATTTAAATTAGATAATATACTGGTATTATCCTGTGATGTAACTTGATGTAGATTCTGGTATAATTACAGCCATATTGTTCAGTTTAGCTATAAAATCTAACTGCGACTGAGCATATCAGTTGTGGCAGCTTTTCTTACACTCTAGCCATGGGTGGAAGTTGCAGTGTGCTGCAGTGAGGGGCTCAGATGTGCATTAAGGCTGTTGGTGTGCTGAAGATTCCTTTGTGGGTAATCTGAATTATCATCCTTTGTGAAACCTCAAATTCCTTTAGTTTTTACATGAGAACACGGATGTGGTATTTTTCTTTGTGGTGGTAATGGGATTAAGATTTGGGTGGGAAGTTATGATATAGGTATGTTGAATTTTGTAATGGAAAGTAAGAGGTTTTCTCTTAACCATCAGGGAAGACCATACATTTTTCTTTCCCTGATCTGTTTCATTTAGACTTATGTCTCCAACCTTCGAAAGAAAGTATTAAAAACATCTCATTTCCTGTCTCACGTGGCACTGATAAGTTCTTGAATAGATGAAAGGATGTTCAGTATAACAGAAGATTCTTAAAGTGACCAGTGTTCTAATTACAGAACTTACTTGGGAATTACTTGGTCTTTGGTAGAAATATGTGGAAGAAGATGGTATTGAAGCCAGCCTGCTAAAATCTGGCCCTTACGCTAAATCCTTTCTTCCAGCATAAGCAAAGCAATGGAAGGTTATTCGAACTTCATAGGTAGTATTAGTAAAGACAAGGATTGGTCAAATATCTCATGATCACCTTGGAGAAGGATTTTGCTAAATATTAAACTATTTTAATGTTCCTGGACACAGATGGGTATTATGGGCCTAAGAAGGAATATAATTTTCAGTTGGGCACTGAAAACTTGGTTAGATTTGGGAATTTCTGTAGAAGAGACACTGGTATGATGTCTCATGGATAGTGACAGAGGTGATGTCTAAATTAAACATTCATGCTCATTCACATGGCTATTTGCTGAAATATTTATGTTGGGATATATTTCTTTCTTTTTTTTTGATTTAAGTGTGCTCAAAGAATGCATGTTTGTTTATGCCTCATAGATTAGGGTCAGTGCTAGGATGTGAAAGGCAACTGATTAGATGCTACTTTGGTTTAACAATTACGTACTGATTTATTCATGAGATTTCAAGTAAGTTTAAAAGTACATTTTTTTTTACCTTCATAAACAAAGCTCTGCATCTTGAAATCCCACAGGTTTCTATAAAAGGATAGCTATTAGGCGTATAGAAAAACAAAGGATAATGAACTATCAAGAAGTTAATCCTGTGTTACAGTTTGTAGTCAGAAATTTAAAAATAAACTGTCAATTCTGTACACGTTAATAGTGATAATTGGCAACTTTTGGGTATTGATGGGCTTGCTTTTATCATGGTAATTCTTTAGGTTTGATTAACATATTGTGATTAACAAACATTACTAAATTTTTGCAGAGTTTTTCTTTGTTTTGAAGCTTAAAACTTTTCACATGTTTCGGCCACCTGTGTTTCAGTCAACTGCTTCTCTCCTTCAGTGGCAGAAACCATTTTCAGTTCTGATCTCTGTAGGTCCTAGTACGAATAGAGTCACATGGCACTGCTCAGATCTAGTGTTCCCAGAGCATCCACACATCCCCAAATATTTTCACTTAGTCACCAAAACTTTTATTTTGTTGTTTTATGGTTTTTTTCCCCATTCTGAATGCTGCTGCAAGTATTTTCCAAGTCAGTCGTCTCTTTGCATTACCTCTCCTTGTTTTCTCATGCCAATAGCTTCCCACCTTCTAGCTCAAAAGAAACAACCTTTTAAAGTACTTTCTGAGTTTCCCCCAACTCCGTGCTTGTCTCCTGTTCTTTAGGAGGAGATTAAGTGCACATTCGTTTAGCTAATGATGATGACTTCCATCAGCACAGAGTGGTTTTGGCTATTCTTCTGCACATAGTGCCTCAACAAAAATTAACCCTGCTCATGTATTGTGAGCGTGATTTCATGGTAGAACTAAACGAATCTAATGGTGAGCTGCCACTGAAAGGCACAGGTACAGACCTTCTCCTCATCTATACAATAACATGTAATTTACTTAATACACACAGGGTAATTTGCTGAGACCTCTTGATGCACTCCTACCTTTACATTTTCAGGTATTTACACTTACTGAATTGAAAATTTACCTTGCAGCAGAAATGGGAGGAGGCATAATGGAATCAAATTTTTATTCTTAAGTTTATGATGTTGTCTTTGTTTCCAGGTTGATTTTTTCCCCCCTTTTTTGACCTCTATTTGTTGAAAATGTTATTATTGCTGTTTGACTTTAGACTAAGTAGTGTTCATAAAATATAGCTGTATATTTTAAACATCAATTTTTATCGCTCTTCATAAATAGTTTGATGAGCTATATTATAAATCCCAGTGTATTTATTCATTCCTATTACGGAGGCCACCTTCAAAGATTAATTTATTGTTCTTTTGTCTGAGGTTTTGACTTGGAGACCCTGATAGCATTTGCATATTCCATTTGCAGTCTGCTTGCTCTCAGTGCATGTTGTGCCACAAATTTCATATCCTTAATTGCCCACCTTTGTCCTAACATGGGTTCCTATTTTTGTACCTAACACAAGAAGATAATATCGAGATGCTTCTAAATGAAAGAAATTATGTAATTTATGAGAGATTCTCTCAGGAAGATTGGCTGATTACTGAAGATTGGCTATCACAATTAAGTAACTCAGAATAACTGAGGACAAGACAACTTGAGTGTGTCAGCTCAAGTTTGTGGCTCAAGATAAATCCCTTTCCCGTACGCAGAAGTTGCTGGTCTCCAGAGTTGAAACTTGGGTATTTTGTACAACTTCTTATTTAACTTGAAAACTTTCTTTTGACATTGCAGACATGTCAAGGCTAAACTCAGTTCAATAATTTCATCATTAAACATTTATTTTAAGTTAGGTTCCTTCCTCTCCAGTGTCAGGAGACCGGTCTTCCTGGGCTAGCACAGACATTTTTGAATATCCCCCTAAGTGAACATTAGCAAGGAATGAATGAGAAATGAGACATTTTGATGTTTTGAAGAGACTGAAGGCAGACAAAATAGAGTGTACTGAAGATTTTTATGAAGGAGCACCAGAGTCTCCACTTGATAAACAAATCCAAATCACTGAGATGAAAGCGTAGTTCTGGAAATAAATGACGGCTTTTTGTTGGGCAGGTTTTATGTATTCCAGCCCGCCCATTCTGGGAACACATTGTTTGGAATTGGTGCAGGTAGAATTTGCTATTTCTTAAGCAGAGAGGTTACCATGAACAGTTCATAGTATGTGAGAAAATATTTCTTCCTGTAAAGGAAGATTTTTTCCGACGCGTCTCTGAAATGCTGTCATCTGTTACTGTCCCTAACACATGTAAGAGGAATGAACAGCCAACATGTGCTATTGGAAATCAAGCTACAGAAGCCGAACCCTTTTTCTTCACACTGGCGTTCATATTTCATATTAAGACCAGTTATCTTCCTGTAATTCCTACTAGCTTACTGAAGCTTCTGTAAAGAAGATTAAATTTTCTTACAATGGTGAGATGTTATGTGCTTTGATAAGGAAATGTTTCTTTTCTGTAAGTCAGTTGTTAGTAATACAACAATTATTTGATAATATTTCATTCACAATGGCATGCTTAAAATAGTTGCTGCCAATTCATTTTTGAGAAAATAATTACCTGTTTCTAACATCCCTTAAGAAATAATTATGTAATAAAAAAATTACATGACTGACATATTCATTACCTATAATAAGTGCAAGTATTCCTTGAATTTTTAAACAATTTTGTAGGGTTTTATATTTAAATATTGAAACCCATTAAAATTGCCCATGGAGATTTGTGGGAGAGGTTATCTATGGGCCTCTGCTAATTAATTATGATATATTTTACTTCCATGTGATTTGTCACTACTAGTCCTGTAAGGACTACAGGAAAAATCATTTGTTTAATCTGACTGGGACCTTGTGGCATTTAATTGTAAGTATAACTGTGATGCAATAAATCCAAATGAATTTGGACAGTGATTAACAGGGAGCTCCTTGATATGGTAATGAGATTAAAAAACTGGTTCCTAAGTGTTTCTGTGGATTTCATTAACATTTTTGCAACTAAACACTTTTTAGGATAAGACTGGTTGCTTGTTGTTGACCAGTATACATTATCAGCTGAATGTAACCTTCATGAAGGAATTTCTTTGTGTCTGTGTATAAAGTATAAATATTTTTATATATGTATATATGTGTGTGGATGGAAAATGTACAAAGAAAATAAAATATGGACGATTTGTTCCACATTTAATTATGAGCCAAACAAAAATCCACCACAGAGTTAACCTTATTATTACATATATTTCAAAAATTCTAGAGTGTACTAGTGAACTAATCACAGATATGTAGTTCCTGCTGTGAAAGCTTATTATCTAAGACACCTGCAAATATTTAGACATCTGCATAGCTTTACTACTGTGAGTAGTTCTACTGATTTTTTTTATCTGTTTTTTTTCGAATTTATGCCCAAATTTGTCATTACGTGGCACTTTTACAACACGAAAAAGGAGGAAGGAAAAAATCAGAAGCTTGATATGGTTATTCGGAAAGCACGTAGATTGATCCTTTCAGATGCTTTGTCATCAAATTGCTAGAAAGCTGACATTTTAAAGAATGTATGTATAATCTTGCTATTTAGCAGAATTATGGCAAAACTGTAGGGAAGAAAAAGAGTATTTCCATTAAAAGCATGAAACTGCTACTGCACTTCAAGGCAAAGGAATTTTTTGTTTGTTTATGCTTGCAACTCCCCTCCTGCTTATTTTAGTCTTTTTCCAAAACTTGACTCATCTTCCTCTGTGCTGTTCTTTAAATGGACTTGATACCATCTCCAATTTTTTGATCATCTTTCTCTTCTTTATTCTTTTAATACTTTTATTGCTGAAAAAGAAAAATAATTGATTAATTGGAAGAGCAAAAGCCTCATTCTTTGTAACCAGCATTCATGTAGCAATACTGCATTTTCCATATCCTGCCCTGGGAAAATGCTCTTCTGTGGTCTAGAAAGAGAAATGGTTCAGTCTCTACAGCTTCTCCATCCCTCAGCATTACGATTGCAAACCAGAGGTCACAGTCAGTTGTCCCTGGAACTCTGTGTTTCACCAGTAGAAATGAGATGGAGCCACAAAACACAGACCTAGCAGAGGCTGGTATTTTGTGACTTAATGAACGAGCAAGACTTGAGTTTGAGACTTACTGCCAGCCCTCCATGTGTCACATTTTGCTTTAGGCTCCAGCTCAGGGCAATCCCTAGTATGAGAAGCATGGTATTTGGGGGCTTGTTTGTTCATCTGTTTGATTCATGCGACGTGAAAGGAGGAGGATATAGTTCAGTGGGAAGGGGAACCTCTTAATGGGGGTTATCTCTTCGGGGATACTGCAAATATCTGGCTGTTTTTGCTGCCTGTGTGCTGAGGTTTCTGTGTGGAGCTCAGCTTAGCGCCTGGGACTTATTGGCCATCTACAGCCCGTAGCGTCTCCCAAGAAGCTCTGTTGTTTGTGCTACCATGTAAGTTTGGCCACTGCATTCCTTGCACCCCTTAATTCTGTGTGTCAGTCATTTCCCTAGCTCCCTCTTCTTTGCTCCTTAGAGAAGGAGCTTCTGTGTGTCTTAGGGCTGATGGGATGGCAGTCCTGTCACCAGCGTAGTATAGGTTTCTTGTTTCCATTTGCTTGCAGAATTAGAGAAAGGGCTTTGAGGCATCAAACCCTCCCACAGCTTCAAGGCAGGACCCATGATGTGAGTGGGTTAGTTAGTTTTGTTTTGTTTTTAATCTGGATTGCAACTTCATACTCGGATTGATTTTTATCTTTGGGGAAGAAAATGGAGATTGTTTTACTAACAATGGGTAAACATTCATGCCACAAATGGTGATGTGACCTATATTCTGTTGCTGTCCCCCATGCAGAGATCTCTTTGCCTTCACTGGAAACCCAGATGTAGGAATGATGGTGAGAACTGGCCGCGGGCAAAGCTGCATGTGTCTTGTAATGGGTTGGATTAGAATTTGCAGTGGTGTTCCCCCAGTCCCCATGGTACTGGGATGCAGCAGATTTAGTCAAATCAGCAAATGAAGGTTTTTACTCAATTAAATGTCAGAAGGTATTGGTTGTATAGGACAGTTACTGGTATGGGCTGTTTATGTAGAGGTTACTGCAGCTGCCCAGCTCCAGCTCCCTGTTTGTCGCATAGTTTGTGTTACAGAACTTCATCAGCAAAGCTTGGTGTATTAACAGCGCCCATCAGCTGAGGTCTTGATGCCTGAAGAGGTGGGATTAAACACGCTGATGGTACCAGCTAAAATCTTTAGCACAGCAGTGGTTACTGATAGTGGTTAAACAGCCAGCAGTTCATTGTTTTGATTACAGCCATTAATTTGATGCAATCTTCTCTGACATCACCGTCGTTATTCCAGGCTGTTTGCAAACTCAAGAACGTGGTCTTGTCATTACAAATTGTTTTCATTTCATGTCTATGAAGATTTTCCTTGAGACCACAAGAGTCAGAGAGACATTTCTGAGGACAGCTTAGATATTGCAGGCGAACACTGCAGCAGAGAGTGAACACTGCATCAAATTCTGCTTGTGTGTTATCATGGAATATGCAGAACCGTGTTCAAAGGTTGCACAACAACTGTAGTCTAAATGTGGGGTTTTCTTTCTCTTTTTCTGTTGAGAGACATACGATAAAAGGGCTGTGAGCTACCTAGACCTCAGAGTTGCTTAATAGCTTGTGGCAGCGAGCTACTTGCCAATTTTAGAGCATCGGCCTATCTGACTTAACCACATGTAGACTTACTGGCAGGTCTACTCAAATCAGTGGTGTAATTATTTACTTCTTAAAGAGAAAACAGGCTTACATTATAATGACCTTACAATAACTTTCAGTTTTATGTGGAGCAAAATAAACAGTTGTCATTTCTTTGTTATTTTGAGGTTTGAGCCTTCACCACAACGGTTTTAAATATTTACTAACTACTATGTTCTCTGAAATTTTGCTGTTTAAAAATACAATGAATTTATTCAGGGAAATCTTTCTGCTGCACCAAGCCTCACAATCTTGATTATAGGACATTATAAATGAATATCTTTCTTCACCATTTTTCTTGTTATTGCTTGAGTTTTGGCTCATTCAAACTGTTTACTACTTTTAGTATTTTAACTGCCATCTAAAATTTCAAAATACAAAGGTACTTTTTTTTTTTTTCAATTTGTGATCCAGCCATGTTCCTAGGAAAAAAAGTATTTTTTGGCATCGGAAGAAAAAATAGGTTTGCCAGTGTCATATCTGAAAAATAATTTCATATCAGAATGCTCCCCAAGAGTTTAATTTTGTTGGTATTAAGGATATTGAGTAATGAAGTTGGTTTTTTTTCTTCAGTGAAAAGGAAGCTCTGCAGAGTTTTGTCTTGGAAACACTGGAATGTTTCAGTTTGTTTGGAAGTCCCGAAATTGAGCTTTTCAGTGTTCCCAAACCATGTTGAACTATTTCATTCTGGTTAGACCTTAACTTTTGTTTTCTCAAATTGCTACCTGACTCTGTGGTAGTTGGGGCGCAAGCATGTACTCTTGCTGCTGGTACACTGAGGGAGTTTGGCTTCCTGGAGGTGATGCATCTCCATGATCCATCACATCAGCTGATCAGATGACAGAAGACAGAGTTTAACCTAAGACCTCGGTTGCAGCCATTTTAGTTAGGTCTGGCAGAGAAAATGTCACTGTACACCAGTTGGAGCATATGTGAAAGAAACTCTGAGCTCTTCCAAGTGTCTCTGTGCCAAGTGAGACAAGTTTTGGAGAGTTTATCTGATTCCTGCCTGTGGCAGATGAGGAATGCTCGTTCCCGTTTTGCCATCTCTGCTGTTATGATGATGATACCTCTAACAAGAAAGTCTTAGCAGGCTACCTGGTGCTGAAAGAAGGGTGAGAGTCTGACAGTAGCATCTTAAATCACTTCAGTTGTTTGCCATGTAGACCTATCGCAAGATATTGTTGGATAGAAATTTTCTTTTCTGTACTACTCCTTCCATATGAAAATGAGATCACAGTAGCTCAAGCTGGAGTACCTGAGTTCCAAAATGAAACTTTGGTTTTGCTTCAATATCTAGCTTGTTTTAGCCAAAGATTAAGTGAAGGCAAAATTAAAAACTCTCCGTAAATTTCTTAGCTGGCTGTTAACATAGCTTAGCACAAACAACTTTGCAGTATTTGGAGTGGGGTGCTATAGATAAAATTTAAATTTATATTTGTAAATTGTAGCATTAAAAAAAATCTTCAAACTTCAAAACCCACGTGCCTTCTGTTACTCCCCGACACTGCATAAGCAAAGGCTCCTCTGCATGAGGGAAGGTGTGTGTGGGGAATTGGAAAGATTGCCCTGCCCCAGGCGATGGGCTCTGTCCAGTGCTCCTTAGCCAGGCTGCAGGGGGGTCTCCCAGCATCCCAACACTCCTTTCAGCTGAATGAGCAGCAGGTTGTTCACTTTATAAGTGAGTAAACAAGGGCACTGAGGATATCTAGAGATGTTTTCAGGAGCATGCATGTGGTATTTGCTTTCAAAAGATGGGTTTAGCAATGAAGAAAATGCTGAATGAGAAGGCTGGAACACCTCGTAAATGACTACTTTTTCAAATGTGTAGATACAGACTTCTGTTTGCCTAGAAATTTTAAAGTTAAACCTAGTATTTCTCGTGTTTGTGGGAAGAAAGAGCAAGCAGAATTCAGCCTGGCTTTGTGAGTTTTCAAAATATTTCATAGAATAATACAAAGGAACTTGCCAAGCACATAAGATTTATTTACACTGCTTGTTCTCCTTTTAGTCTGGCTAATCATCATATTGTTTATTCCTGAAGTGACAGGTGACAAGTAGATAATAGTAGAAGCTGATGAGGAAAAAGATAGTAGCCCTCTTTGTGGTGATGTAGTGTATTGGGGAGATGCAGCTGTGGTTTGTTAGCAGGTATTGCTCTTTTGGGCTGAAGATGGATGTTGAAAGGGGAAGAGGAAACCTTTTTTGCTTTTGCCACCATTCATTCATTATCCAAGATATGTGAACCAAGAGTCACATGCTTGGAGCCCCAAATATCACTCTGTATGTTTAAGCATCCTAGTATAGGTCAAGAAGTATATGCAGTGTACTAAATTGGGAACTGTGGGGTGGGTGGTTGTTTTGGCCTTGGTAATAGAAAATGCAAGTCATCTTGGGTGGAGAAAGTAGGTATATTTTTATGCAGAGCCCAATACTAACAAGTAAATATTTACCTTGGAGCGCTAATGTCATGTTACCATGCTATTTCATTGTAAGAATAAGTTAGAGGTAAATGTTTGCTTTTTAGTTACTGTCCCTGGAGTTTTTAATATAATTCTGTTTAAAATCCTTATTCGTGTCATAAAAAGGCAGTTTTCTCTTTTTACAGAGAAAAGACCGCAAAGACAACAGCAATTCAAGCTTCCCTTAAGCTCCACCGTGGTGCACTAACCCATCCTGCAGGAACAGTCTCTAACACTCTGCTTGTTAATGTTTATTATGTCCTCAGCCATCTGCCTCAGTGGCTGTCAGCAGGAAGGAATTTGGGTGGTCGTTTTCCTGATAGGGACATCAGTTCAATTGAAAGTGGATTTCTGCCTCAAAGACTTATCACTCAGCAGTGACTTGTGGCCATTATTGCCTTTCTTTGTTTCTTCTATTGTCTTGTAGGGGACTAATGCAGAGTCCTACTGCTTATTCTGTAGATCCCTGTCTGCCTTCTTAGTTACCTGGATTATAACAAATGACTGAACCAAGTTAGACTTCAACAAAATTGAATTTGATACCTTTTAGACTTGCTCTACGTATGGAAATGAGATGAATTTGGGGTGTGCCAGTCACAATTAGAAAAAATACTCCAAGTATATTACCTTACTAGACATACCTTTTTCCTACCCACAGGAGACAGTGAATGGTCACTCATCTTTGCAGCTATTGCAAGTGATTTGCCGTGTCTTTTGACAGAAGTGGAATGTTATTTTAGGTGACTTAATCATGGAGTCTTGGTAGAAGTGAGAATAACGATAGAGTATGGTCTGTGACCTTGTCAGTGCTGATAACCCAGGCTATACATTCAGATTTCAAACAAATGAAAGTTTCTGTCAGTAATCCTGAGGGTGATTTCTACAACTTCCTTGACAGGAGTATTGAGACAAGAAAGCTTCTAAGAACTTCCTTGGAACAATACTGAAAAGTAAAGCTATCTGCAGGGGAGCAGGTCATAATGAGGGCGTATCCCAGCATGATGAAGGCAGCAAATAGGGATCTACAAAAAGACCAACAACAATATCACCAAAAGCAATGGTAGGAGGATGTTACCGTGTTTTGGCACAAGACATGGTAACTGACAGCAAGCCAGGAGTAGATTTTGTGTGCTGAGCTAGTCAGGAATTGTTATATTTGTGTACGATGTTTATTTGCTAAGCTTTATGCTCAACTTCATTACTCTTCATTTTATTGATTGTTATGTCACTGAGCAGCAACTTGTTAAAAGATTAGAAGTTCCAATTGGTTGCTCATGCCTAAGGTATGTAAATGCTTTGCAGCTCCGACAGTAATTTACTGACATTCTGGCAATTTGCACTTAAATAGTTTATGCACATGCATATACATGCACACCAGCACAGTGCAATGGAGTAAAATTAGCTGTTAGTGTAAAGGACCTGATCCTACAGTCCTGATGCACAAAATATCTCTTGTTTCTTTGGAATTGACCGGTTTAAAATGTCTATAGGAGAGGTCCTCAGAGAAGAGCTGAAACCCAACAAAGCTCCTGTAAAATCCACGGTGTAACAGTTACTATGGAGTTTCTTTTGATGCAGACATCACCAAAAAGTTCACAGAACCAGTTTTTCAAATAGGTCGCCTGTGTTTATACATGTGCACAAATGCACATATGTGCACACACAATTGTAATTGTATAACATTGTGTGTGTCTCCATATATAATATATATATATAATTTTAAATCACATTTTACCCTTCTTGTGCTCAACGTGTTCTTCTAATTTGCATCCAGCTTTACAAATACTGCTTGTGAACAGTGGTAATTCTTTTGTTCCAAAGTAATTTTTTGATACCAGGCTGCTGTGTCCTCAAATGTAGTACAAGTGCTCACATTTTTGAATCTTTATAGACAGAAGTTTCACAAGCACAAACTTATTAAACTCTATCTTGAAGTCTGGAATCAGGTGTCAAACACTCAGAGAAATATGCCCTTAGAGAACAGGTATTTCCTCAACCAGACCTGCAAAATCGTGCAGTACTGCATGAATTTGGTTTGCACAAAGCTGATATGACACTGCAGCCTTTTCTTACTAAGGTAAATTGCAGATTTGGCTATAAAAGCAGATTTTTTCAAAATTTATGAAGTGCTTTTATACAGTTTACTGGCCTTTATACAGGCACCAGGTGTTCCTTTCCTTTTTTTTTTTGAGTGAAATAAACACCAAACCACTTTGTCATTTAAAACTAGACAGAGGTCAGATCTCTTAAGAGATTTTGGAGATTACTGTAACAAAGACGTATCTTTTAAAATAAAGAAAATTATTTACTTTTATTGAAAACTATTTCATTTCATGTTGTCATGGTATTAGAATTGGAAAGCGTAATGTATTTGTGTCACTTATTGTATAATCATGCACATGACATATTTGTCTACAAATACGGGATGAAGTCATGTCATACATGTCCTGTAATGGAAGAAGTAAGATGTGAAATGAAGTAAAGAAAAGTCAATTATGCAGATTTTTAATCTAATTGCAGACAACAGAAAATGTTTAAAGACGTAGGAAATGGAGTTTTTAATAGTTAAAACCTAAATTATAGAGGACAGATCAAAACCAATGTAGGCTGTGTATGCCACAAGTTATGGTGTTATGGAAATGGTCTCTACTGGAAGAAACGGGTTTCAAGTCGTCAGATAGACAGGACTACTCCATTGATTTGAAACATTACTAAACAGATATTAATCAAGTGAAAGTTTCTTTAAACCTTTTCTTTAAAGGAGGGACAGTAGGGAAATTTGAGAGAAGATTGAGATAATTGTAGTATCCTGCAAATAAGGTACATTGATATCAAACTTCCTAAGAAAATATGTAGAGGGAATATGTTATTACTTGATACTTACGAGCTCTTACACTGAATACCCAACTGAAAATATTTTGCCACCCTTTATTAGCACAAGATTGCTTACATGCAGTTGGAGCAATCTTCTCATAAGCATGTTAGCCTAATGACCTGTGATGATTTAGCCTTTATTTCACCACCCATTATTTTCCCCAAATGTATCAGCTAATCTGATAAAAAAATTATCTTCCCCAATACTTCTTTACCCAAAAGTGGCATTTTCTCTAGAGGCACTTCTGGATAATCAAGTTGTGGTGTTGCATCAGAGTGAGAACAAGGTGCTTCATTTTGTAACTTCTGCCCTTGCTTTATGTTTCTGAAGTGTCTCTTCAATACACACATTTTCAATGAGCAAATGACTTTGCTCTGAGGGCCAAAGCTGTAATAAACTTCTTGTGTATTTTTCTCAGAGTGTGTTATTTCTTTATGATCTGTTGTATTTGCCAGGGTTAGGTTAGCTTTTTCTTAGATTAACTGATAAACCTAAAAAATAAGTAGTTTTTATTTATCAAGTAAATGCAGCAGTTTGTGGTTTTCAAATGAGGAATTTGAATTTTGAATGAGGAAGTTGTTTGCTTTTTACTTTTTTCCTTTTTTTTTCCCTCTTAAGTTTAGTAGTTCAGATGGTGGTTTTTTCCCTCTGCTCTGCACATTGGAAAAGAAGGTATAAGCTGCAAGACTTAAAGCAGTAGCACGGAGTGCCAACATCATTACATCTTTTTTTTTCAGTTGTCAGTCTTTCCTTTTGGCACACAGAGGCAGAAAAGATGGTCAGTTTGCCCAGGACATAAATCCTTTCTGTCTGATCAACTCAGAGACCATTCCACATAAGCTAATAGTGACTGGCAGGGGATAAGCCATTCCAGGTTAGATGAGAACCAAGCACTTTCTCTTTACTGGCATGTAAAATAACTATTGAAATCCTGAAGTCAGTTGTGAAAATGCCAGAGATTTTTTGGAACAAGGATAAAGCCCTCAGGGATTTGTGGCAAGAAATGATTCTGCACTGGTCAGTGAAATGCCCTGAAGAGTCTCTAGAGTCTTCTGCATGTGGATTTTCCATTTGTCTATAAGCAGAATATTTCAGAAAAAGCTAAACTAGAAGTATCTCTGCCATTTATTACCATGCAAAATAACATAAAGGAATGTGAAAGCACCAGGGAATTCTGAGAGCTGAGCATCCAGCCAGGCTGTTACTTGTGATTTGAAGTTCATAATCAGGTAGATTTCTCAGATGGTCTTTTTTATCCTAATTCTGTTTTCCTACATTTAATTCTTTATGTCTAAGAACTGGTGGGCAGAATTTCTCTCATTTTTGAGTACTGATATAATCAGTGCAATTACAACCAGTGGGCTAGATTCAGGAAAAGAGAAAGCCTTTGTTGTTTGTAGGGAATAACTTGTTTTTAGTAAAACTTTTAGAAATGCACAACTTTTTGTTTTAAAAAGAGCTACAGAAGACCATTGAAATGCAGTGAGATAAATTGGAGGTACTTCTATATCACTGCTTTCTGTTGTTAGTGGCTGCAAAAATGCCTGTATTTCTATCCTCTCAATTCTTCTTTCTCTGCTGTGTCTTTCCATCTTACACACACTCGTCTCTGCACTTTTCCTTTCTCGCACAGAAATGTACTGGCTTTTAGTTCCCCAACTTTAAATTGATTAGACCACATTAATTTTTAAATAAGTGTCACATATCCTTAACCAAGCACTAAAAGGTTGAGAAGGCTTCATGGTGTAAAGCCTGATCCAGAACTCAGTGAGAAGAATTTTAAAAATGTGGGCTGCCCTTCATTAGCCCTCATGATATCTCTTGACAGGCAGTGTGTGCTAACGCTGCCATGCCAGGCCAGGGCAGGACCAGCTGCCATGCACCATTTACCCTCTGTCAGCAGCTTCACTCAGAGCCCGGGCAATACTGTACACACGAGTCTGTCATGCGTCAGCATCAATTAGGCTCAGTTTGCTGCGCTTGGGAAAAGCAACAGCCCTACTATTAACCATTTTATTTCTTTCGTCCCCCCCCCCAGTCATCGTTTGCCTCTCCAAGCAAACTGTTGGATTTGGCAGAATGTGTTTCAAAAGAGCTCGCTGATGCAGATGAGTGGGTTTCACGGCAAGAAATTTGATTTATTGGTACTATTATTAAGTGGGGAACTTAGATACAGCCTGTGCACTTACAACCCGGTCTGATTTTCCCTTTCACTTGCTATGAAGAAGTGTTAATGTCTATCTGCCTCTACATATGTATATATAGACTTAAATATACATGCATACACAGATTGTAATAGTAAGCCTTAAACTTATCATAAGGCCAGCGTACCAAAATATTTCATTAAAACTGTATCTTCTGACCTTCTTGTATTATATACGCAACATGTTTTCAGTTTTTCAGTTGCAGATATGCCCTTGCGTGGTTGTTTTTCTGGGTATTGTTTGAATTGATTGTTGCTCAAATTTCCCCAACTTAGTGAGAAACCAACATGTGTGGTCATGCCTAAATTTGACTCACTGTTTTGTGGCTTTTCACCACTATTATGAAGGGGGTGGGGAGCAAGATGACCACCCATGGTGTGTTCCTGTCAAGCAGTGTGGTGAGCAAATGGGTTCGCTGATGTGCAGTGAGTGTTAAGAGAACAGCCTCTTCTGGCAGAGTTTTCAAGCACTTCCCTCCTTCCCCCCCCCTCCCCAAATTATAGCTTCTTCCTCCAAGTAAGTATAGAACACCCATGACTATTTATATAATAAAAGAGCTACTGTGTACTTTAATGGATAGTTAAAGACATTTTCACAGGTCTGTATCCACATGGGATTTATGGAGGCTTGTAGGCCTGGCCAGTTTGTAAAATCGTGATAGCCCAAGAGACTCTCGTCAGATGTTGGTAACAAGACAGTGTTTGAAAGGAATCAAAACAATATAAATCCTGTGAGATCTGTGGCAGCAGGATGGGTTCTAATGGAGAGGAAGACAGGGTCGACCACCACACAAGAGAACAAGGAGAAGAAAGTGTTTTTTCTCTTTCAAGCTTGCAGCACCAGCAGGGGTAAGCAGGTTTGTAAAAAGAATCTCATCAGCGGATCAATCCAGTGTAACAGATGGAGTGCACAGATATTGTCTATCAGATTTCCATCGCATGTGGCAAACAAATACATTGTTGCAACTGTTGGCAGCAAAACTTTCCCTTTTTTTAACATCATAATTACCAAGAGTTGAAAAGAGCTGTGGGTTAATGATTTCCTGACAATAACTATGGGGGGTTCGGGGGGGGATAGTAACTTCCCCAAGGAATACATTAGTAGGAGATGTAAAGTCTCTGTGCATCTTGAATGGAAGGGTTTGGACCTGCAAAAAGAACGGCCTATAGCAGTGCGTTTTGAAAAGTGGAAATTTTCCTGGGAGAGGGAGGCTGGGCTGGATCTCCATCTCCAGCAAATGGCAGATTTACACTGCAGAGAGTGGAGACAAAACAGTCCTTACCAGCTCAAAGCTTTGGACTTTGTTGCCTTTGTAAAACCATTTGCAAGAGAAAGATTTGCGATGTCTGAGAATGGCTCACTGTGAACACAGAGTTAAAGCCATCGGAGGCAAGGTGTGAGGCTATGAATTAATTTCCCAGTGTTATTAATATTGCTGTTTTTATTTAGAAGTCAATTTTCATAAGTGTTGACTCATATCAAAGTCTGGATGCAAGCATTATAGAATCACAGAATGGTTTATGTTGGAAGGAACCTTTAAAAATCATGTAGTCCAAGCCCCAAATATGTAATGGTCTCTCAGCATCTTCTGCATTGTTTCATTAATCCTGGAACAGAGAGAATGAAAGGGAGGCGATAGCTCTGGAGATGGACTAATGACGCTATGGTACTCTTGGTGGTGGTGTGGATGCGATAGGTTTAGAAGCGATAGGTATCAGAGATTAAATTGTTAAGCTTTTAACAAGAACATGTCTCAGTTAATTTTTGTAAATAACAGTTGTTGGGCCTAGTAAATTTGTAGTTAGGGACAAAGAGACTATGGGTTAGTTACCAGTTACAGAAGGTATGGACAGGTAATTTGAAAAGTTTCTCGAGGCTCGAACAAACCAAATGTGTAACAGGGTGGGTTAGTTCTGTGAACTAACTGGAAGAGGATTGGCCAGAGTTGAAGGCACAACTCAGTTGCCCAGAGATACAGAACTATGACCATTTGAGATGACACAGGGCATCTGCCATCCTTTTACCAATCCAGAGGAACACAGGTCTCCCATAGATCCTTTATCTGTAAGGCCGACCCCATTAAGGATGTTTTGAATAATATTCTCCCTCACATGACTGTAAGGATCAGGGAAAAAGAGTCAAGCCCTGGGTCTTGGCAAAGTGGATGTGTTTGACTAACCAGAGACACTGACCATGTGTCTCCATCTGTGGAGATATTCAGACTCTTGGAAAACCTGCTCTAGGTGACCGTGCTTGAGCAGGGAGGTTGAACCAGGTGTTTTCAAGACATTCCTTCCAATCAATTCCAACAAGTCTGTGATTCTGTGAAGATCAAAGGTGAGTCTAATGTATAATGCAAAATTTAGGTTCACATCTGTCGTTGATGGGATGGACGATAAAAAGCAGGCGAAGATCCCGAACAGATAAAAGTGAAACTTTCCTTTATTAATTAATCATCTCTCTCTATATATTTTCCACACACTTACTTTTATATATTTCCTAAGTGTACGTGCACTAACATTATTGGTGCTCATTACACACAAACAATCACCTATTGGCCACAGTTACAAACTAGTGTCTGTACAAACTCGTCCAGGTTTCTTATCGTACACTTCTCATGGGTTCTCAGTCTCTGCAAGTTGTTTATCTTCATGGGCACACAACAATCTGGCCAAGGTCAAATTCTTCTTCCTCCGTCAAGGGATCTGCAGGCCAGCTGCAGTTTCCCACACACATCTTTGTTTTTCAGGCATGTGGAAATGGGAATTCCTAGATTCTCAGAAGTTTAATGCCCAGCAAAATAGGTTATATTCCTGGGAGCTGTGACAATTGGAATGTTGGGGCTTTTGCTACAGCAGTATGTAGAATCTGTTCACCACTTCTGTTAGTTTTGGTTTTTAAAATATTTTGCAGCATAATATATAGAGAATGAGTAAAGGTTTACTCCATGCTTAAGGCACATTGCTCAGATGGTGGCAAAGGGGTTTCAGTTCTAGATCTACCATGAAGCTTCTCATTGTTGTACGTTAAAGCTTCTCAGTCTTTCTGAGCCTCTATTTCCCAATTTGGCAAGGAAGCTGTTTAAGGCAGGGACTAACTTTTTATCCATTGTATAAAGTGTAGTTAACCTAGTGAGACCAAATGACTACAATTACACATCATTGATGAGGCTTGAGAGTCATTCTGGTCCAAAGAAACCAAATGTCCAAGTCAAGAAATAGCAGATCCACCCTGACCTTGAATATCATCGAGCTTTCTGGCTAATATTGTAATTCACAATGTTTCTGATCTTAACGGTTTAGCCACAAGAAAGAAGGATTTTGCAGAAGTCAAGTGAAAACTAAAAATGTTTCTATAGCACTTAAACCAACAGAATAGTAACATTGATTTTCCTTTGCCTTTTTCAGCATGTATGACATTGTTCAGTAATTTTTAATTCATGCTCTAAGCTTGCTGTCTTTCGTCAGTACTTGAGGCATCTCAAATAAAAATTGCATTCTGAATTGGCTCCTGTGCAAAACCCCCACTCTGATGCATTTTCTTCATTTTAGTTTCCTTGTTGGTTCCAAGAATTCTAAAACAAAAGCCAAAATAGCGTTTACACCCTTGCTTCCCCCAAAATACCTCTTCTCCTCTGGGCCTACTTTCTTTGCACACTAACCCTGTAATTCCAGCTCTGCAGGGGCCCCGGTGCCTTTATATTATCATAACCAGCCTTTACGTGTCTGTCTGGCTACTGAATAACCTTGCTTCTGGGAAGAAATAGCTACACACATAGCCACGCCACTCTCTATGTGCCTATTAATTGATCCCTGCCTTCCTTTTGTCTCCCAAAAGAATGGAAATTAGCGCCTCTTGCCCCATGAAAATCATTTATGATTTGTCCTATTTCCCCACAAGATCAAAGACCCCTACCCTCGCTCTCTAAAGTAGGAGAGGGGTCTGGAAACAGGTAGATATTCACCTAGTACTCAACAGTTCTTGCTGTGAGTATCATGCTACAGCCCTCAAAGTAGGAATACGGGGCATACAGAGAGCATCTTGCACCCAAAAATACAATTCCGTAGTCCCAAAGGTACATAAAAATCTCTCCCTTGTGTGGTATTATGGGGTGTGTTGTGCCTTGCCTTTGAGTGCTGCGGATTCAGGCCCTGACATGCCTCACTAACCTGTTAGGTGTGGTGATGTCAGGACAGCTGTGATTTAGGGAAATACTAACAAAGATCCCTATTGAAGGCACAGGCAAACTTGCAACACATGTAAAGGAGGGCTGAGAGGGTCCTTCCTGAATTAACCATTCTTGAGTGTTACTGACAGATTTCCAGAGGGTTGTGCTTTTTCAGAAACTACCTTTATTGGTACACAATTAGCGATGAGTGACTTTGGTGAGAATTCCTGTCCATCCACCTGACAGAGCAAAAATTCCTTGCTAGAGGCAGCATGTTTGGAGGGCTTAGATAAAGCTTGATAAATTGGGCAACTAGATGACAATGTCATTAGGGACATAAAGAAATGAGTTTAAGAAAAACCAAGGTAATGATAACAAGAGCTGTAAATTACACAGTCAAGTTTTGGCTGAAAGGAAGTAAGTGAACTGTGTGTGGTATTTTATGGATTTACACACATGTATGTGTGTAAATATGCATTATGTTGTGAATAAATGGAGAGCAAGTAGGCTTAGCATGAATGGGTTGTTTTTACCAGTTTAAGTTGGTTTTGGACCTACTAATGTAAATATTTATTCTTGAATGACATCGAAAAAATGAGAATACAAATTTAGCGAATAGGTTTCTTTCTAGAAAAGCCAATGTGATTATGGAAGTGACTTTGACTGAAGTTAACAAAAACAGCTCTGGCACTTTCAGGTAGACTATGCTGCTTCTGAAGTAAATTTTGGTATATCATAGCCAGACATCTACTTCCTACACCTGCTTACCTCAAATCAGATATTTAGTTACCTAGTAATAGTGCATCTAATTATTCTCAAGGGAAAAAAAATGCATTTATGAAACAAAGGGCTATTTTGAGGCTTCGTAAACGTTCGGATTAATGAATAACCAAGGTACCATTATTTATGTACTTTATTCTGATTAATTGAAATAGTAATATTAGGCTCCCTTTGTTCTTATAATCTTTGTTTTGAAATACAAGTGAAATTTAAGATGTTAGATCAGTGGGTTTATTCATGAAAATAAAGCTTAAAGGATGTTGTTCAGCAGCACTCTAGTAGTACATTACTGTTATAGATAAAAAGCATGTGAACATTTCCAAACCTATTTTGGGTCTAAAGCAAAGCGTGGCTCAGATGGAATTTAGGAATGAGGTTATATTAGGAAGCATGTACCCCCAGTGGAATAGCTTTTTAACAATTTCCATCTTGTAAACCATAGCCAGTTTACTTTCAGTTCAGTTTTATAAAGTAGGAAACTCATAGTTTTGCAAACAGTCAAAGTGAAATTTAGAAAGGCTAAGAAAGTATCAAATATCTCAGAAAAGCAAGAGCCAGCTTTGGAGTTCTATAGCGTCTGATCCAGAGGACCTGCATTTCATGTTAAAAGTGAAAAATGGACAGGAGTAGGCCAGGTCTGTATGAGCATCTTGACTTGTGTAATAACTACACAGTAGGTTGTATTTGTGTGATGGGAGTAGAAATCCCATGATAAATGAAGCTGCAAATAGCCTGAAATCTCACTGGAGGTGGGTAGGTGGAAAATTAATAACAATTAGAATTTGACAAAGCACAAGTGGCAAATGAGTTGCATTCCTTCTTCCTTAAGGAAGCTGTAGAGGAAATACAAACACAGAAAGTTTGTCAGGTCATTGAGTTCAAGAGAAGAATAAGGAGAACTGACTGTGAAAAAATTGGTGTTGAGTGTTTTGTTATGTATATTTTAATGTCCTCCAAATAGCTTAAACCTGTATTCAGAAGTAGAAGCACCATATAAACAAAACGAGGTGGGCTTACTATGAGACAAGAAGACAAGAGGGAAAAGTGGACACAATTTATCTCTAGTGTGGAACAACTTGTGAAAGGGAGCACGGTCCAGTGCAGGGTGCAGAGGCAGGAGGATCTTGGGCTCCAATCTGTTCCGAGCCACCGGCACTGTCTGACCCGGGCAGGTCATTTGACTTCTTTGTGCCTCTGTCAATCCAGCTGGAAAATTGGGTAACAGAAGCAAGACCTTGCTGAAAAACAGATGCTCCATCAGAGTTGAGCTGTCCTGGATAAACAAATTACAAAACATTGATAGATACCAGAATGAAACTTAGATGGGTCTGTGGTTCCAGTAAGGAAGAATGAGCGATGTGGGGAAGATCCAGCTGACACTGCTGGGTGCTTACAGAAAGCGATTTGTCTCTAAGTTCACAGGTGAAATAAGGAGCTCACAGGATGGATGCACAACTGGTTTGTCTTGGAAATCAGAAAATCAGAAAGACAGTGGTGTTTGGAGTCCATCCTGTGTAAGATCTGGTTTCACATTGTCCAAGGTGTGAAAACAATAGTGGTCATTTATTCTTCGTGGTGAAAATTTAAGAGCTAAAAGACTCTCCTGAGAGATGAGCATCATGTAATTCATGACCAGATATGTAGAGGGGAACATCAGAGACTGGGACCTCATTTGAAATCATATGACCTTTATTTTCTTAATTTTTTAGTTTCCATGAATTTGGATCTCAGTCTTTGATCCCAAGTCCTTAAGAAACATAGACAGTCCTATAGAAGCCATCTGCTTAGACTTTGAAATGAAACTAAATCCGCAGACTCAGATTGGGTTGAAGATAGAGCACCGTGTTAGGAAAAAAGATAACAGAGCATAAATTCCAAATCCCTGGATTGCAAGAATGTGACT
This sequence comes from Sclerurus mexicanus, assembly GCA_013396755.1. Taxonomy (NCBI): domain Eukaryota; kingdom Metazoa; phylum Chordata; class Aves; order Passeriformes; family Furnariidae; genus Sclerurus; species Sclerurus mexicanus. The sequence continues at coordinate 1,024,239 of VWZF01006236.1, read as the reverse complement.
TAAAAATGTTTGGGAGTGTGCTGTACAAGAGAAATGTATTCATTTTACTATTTAAAATTACTGTTTCAGTATGTGTAAAAATCCTAAGTGTGTGAATTTTATATGAAAAATAATGTTGGTATTTTTAAGGGAAAAAAATCTCTGGGTGTAGTGTAATAAACAGACCTCTGGAAATATCATTCAGAAAATTGAAATTAATTTCTTGGCTCTGCTAATAGTAGTTGAGTGCTTTGGCATGTCATTTTGTGTCTTTTTACCTCAATTTCTCTGTCTGGAAAATGGAAATAAAGATTCTTACCTCTTTGTACAGAGCTGCTGCTGAAGAACATCAGGTAAGAATTAAGGTGAAAGTAAAGTGTGTGTTCACGTTTGGTTGTGAGGAACTAAGCAGCCTTGTGTTTTGATCTTGTCGTTATTTGTATTTTTGTCCCACTGGTTGATGTGACAGAAGGAAAAGAGCTAAGGGTATGCTCCTTAACGGGAGAGGGAAGGACACTGACTAACATACCAGCACACTTGACTTTTTCTGGCAAAGCTGCACGTTAAGTGCAGTTCTGACAGTCTTGAGACACTAGTTCAGCATGTGTTTTACCACATTTTAAGGCTTATATAAACACCCCAAACCTGCTGTTCCATATTAGCTTGGGATGTATTGAAAACAGTTGTTTTTTGGCCTTTCTGAGACTCTGGATGAGACAAGGTTGGCTTGAAGACTCCAAGATGCTTAGAAAGGTCTTGAGCAGGATGAAATACTGAGTTCATCCTAATCCTTAAGCCTTGGGGTGGTAGATCCTTTTGGAAGCAGAAATCCTGAAAAGTCACACTAATATTTAAGAGAAAAAAATATTTCCAATAACCTAAAGTGTGTTTTTTGGGACACATGTGCCAGAACCAAATCTCCAGCAAGTCATTAGCTTCCTGTCCTCATACTTAGTCTTGGCAAGGAAACTTTTTGTTGGAAGATGTGTTATTATGGCACCAGTGGAATTGCTTTGAGAAGCATCCAAAAACAATCTCAAAAGCTGTGCATAAAAATGCTAACTTCTCTGGACACAGTGAGACTGGTGTTCTGTAATTCTGCAACCATGTTAAGACTTACCTGTCTTGTGGGCTGCTGTGTCGTGCTGCTGGATGGACTCCTTTGTTCTGGTCACCCAAGGAAGTGTGTGTGTTTCCTGAGGATGACCTGCACTGTCAGACAGGCCACAGGAGCAGAAAAGTCCTGAAAAGTCAGAGGCAATAAGTATACTGAGTTCCTAGATTTCAATGTATTTATATGATTTTTTCTTACCTTTGGTACTAAATCTGTTCTGATTTTCTGTCCTGTGTATACACCATGTTGTTGTACACACGTGTGTAAGGGTTTTGCTGGGATAAAGTTAATTTTCTTTATGCTAGTATGGGGCTGTGTTTTGGATTTATGCTGAAAATAGTCTTGATGATAGGGAGATGTTTTTGTTGTGGCTGAGCAGTGCTTATGGAGTGTCAAGGCCTTTTCTGCTCCTCACCCCACCCCACCAGCGAGCAGCTGGGGGTGCACAAAAACTTGGGGACACAGCCAGGACAGCTGACCACAGGAATATTCCATGTCATATGGCATCATGCTCTGCACCTAAAACTGGGAGAAGAAGAAGGAAGAGGAGACATGATGGCATTTGTCATCCCAAGTGGCCATTGCATATGATAGAGCCCTGTTCTCTGGACATGCCTGAACACCTGTCTGCCCATGGGAAGCAGTGAATTAATTCCTTGTTTTGCCTTGCTTGTGTGTGTAGCTCTTGCTTTCCCTATTAAACTGTCTTTATTACAACCCATGAGTTTTCTTACTTTCCTGATTCTCTCCCCCATCCCATCAGGAGTGAAGCAAGTGAGTGGCTGAATGGGGCTGAGTTGCTGGGTGGGGTTAAACCATGGCAGTCCTTTCTGGCACCCAGTGTGGGGCTTGAAGGGTTTGAGATAATAACTGATTGACCAGAGCATATTAGAAGGCATTTATATCTGTTAATAGTTGTGGGTTGTGATATTGATTCATCTGTTCTGGTTATCATTACTTTATCTGATCTGCACCATGCGCTTTTTTTTCACTGTACATGTTAAAGATTGGTGTTGGCTTTTGCAGTTTCCTGTGCTGTGTAGTGATTACTGATGCTTTGTCTGGGAAATTTGTTGTTAAAACACTGACCCTGGCTTAATCTGGTATTTGGGCTCTGTACTGAAGCCATTACTGCACTCTGGGTACCATCTCATGCAGACAACTAATAATTATAATTTTTCCTCTGAGAAGTTGTTTGGGGTTTTTGTTTTTTTTTGCTGCCTTCCTCTGTGATGTTTTCTCCTTCCTCACAAGACTTTACATCCTTGAATAGTTAAAATACTTCTATTGGCATTTCCGAGGAATATACCTTTGGTTTTGTCTAAGGTTAACAAGCCATTTAGGAATATGATCTATGCTTTGTGGCAGTGGGTGGCACAGCATGTGGGAGAATATGGGGAAGTATCTAGGGAACTTCTTACATCCACTGGTCTGAAACTTCACTCCTGAGCAATTATAGGATCCTGATGAAGTGATAGAATGCTTGGGGGAAAAAGTGCTTGTTCTATTCCAAAATGACACAACTTAGAACCATGGAATTGTTAATGTTGGAAAAGATCATCAAGTCCAACCATTAACCTAGCACTGCCCACATGTTCACTGCTAACCCATATCCATAAGTGTCACATCCACACATTTTCTGAACATTTCCAGGGATGGCAGAACATGCTGCACTGTGCTGGGCCCTGGCCAGCATCTCGCAAACACTGCTCCATATTATGCAGTCCCTCCAAGGGTCTGCAATAACAAAAACATCTGTATTATCAACACTGTTTCCAGCACAAATCCCAAACACAGTTCCATACCAGCTACTATGAAGAAAGTTAACTCTATCACAGCCAAAACCAGCACAGCAGGATTAAGTTACCAAATACAGGCAGGCAGAATGAGAAGGTGTTTTTGTAGTTAAAAGGCAGAGAGCTGGATTCGGTCACAAAGAGCTGTGTTCTGTCAGCATCTCTGCCACAGGCATCCCAAGTGATCCTGGTCAAATCACTGTCTCTGAATCTTGCCTTTTCTTTGTTAGGACTAGGATACCAGACAGTTTCTCCAAGAGATACTTGCAATCTCTCCATTGGTTTTCAGCTGTCAAGGTCTGAAGTGGACTTTATTCAAATATTTTTTGTAATACCTAGGACAGTATTGCTCCTATTTTGTTTAAGGCTACCTTCTAAATCTTGTAATAGTGTCATTAGAGGAAAATGTCCTCTATTGGGAGAAATGCTGCCTAAAGCAAGAGGCAAATACTACCTTTGCCAGTGCACCTGGCTGTAACAGTAGGCTGTGAACCACAAAGGATGACATACTGCAATTAATTTGTGAAGGAGCTATTCAAGATACTCTCTTAAGTGATTGGGGATGGTTTTGGTATCTCTGTATTTTTTTTAGCGTCGAAGGGGATCAGTTTAGAGTTGGGTTTAGAACAGTTAAAGAGGCAATGACAAGGCTATGCTCCTGTTGGCAAAACTTACTCTAATTTGCAGTCATTTGGGTCCTGTCCTTCTCAAACCATTCACGGGGACTCCTATGTGGAGCACACTGGGCTTATTAGTTTGTCACATGTTCCCATGCCCTGAGTGACTGTCCATGAGCAGTCACAGCAGAGGTGGGCAGCGTGCCATGCAGACATCGTAGCACAGTCATAGGCAAGTGGTCTGTCTGCACCAGCCAATCAAATAAATTACAATAACTAGAATCTTCAGCTTTGTTCCTAAAAATCAGTTCTTGCATAACTAATTGTGTGCGTTGAGGAGCTGGTCCTTTTTGTTTCAGTCTGATAAATTGCCACAAGGTAAAATGAAATAGATTACTAACCAGGCATTGCTCTTCTAGGATGTCATGGGGATGTAATGCAGTTGCAAATGGGGAGGGCAGGTGGTCCAGACAGCTGCAAATGGAAAGGTGTCAGCAAGGCAGTCTTCTATTAAGAAGTGATGCAATTATGAAATGGTTTGAGGACCTCTATATTAACCCATAAAGCAGCAGACACTCTCAGAGGGAATTGCTTTCTCACTGACTTTTGCCTGCTGAGCTGCGTTTTCCACCCTCAGTAGAAGCATCTCTCTTGTAACACGTTTCTGTCTGTGACAGTGAACCTTATCATCTGCTATCAGAAGAAATAGTAGAAAGTCTGAAACAGGATGAAGTTAAAAAAAAGGAAATATTTGCTGTAATTTCAAGGCACAACAGTGATAGGTAGAGACTGAAACTGGCAGTAGTCAAACAAATGAGATGAGGGCTTTCAGGTGAGTCTGGGAATATCAATTTGTGATGAAATGATTTCTCTCAGGTGTGGGCTTAGGGGGATAGCTGGGTTAGCATTACCTTGATGGTCCGCCTGCTGAGCTGCTGCGTGGCTCTTCCACAAGGACTTTGCTTTCCAGGACAGCGTTTGTGGCTGCTGTAAGTATTCTGTGCTTGCCAGTGCAGAGCAGACAAAGCAAATATAGCAGAGCTTGAATCCTGATCGAGGCTGCAGTGGTCTCTTGGGTGGGGAACGGTTTGGGGTTGATAAAGTTTCACCAGAAAAGATTTAGTTCCTGGATCTGGCACAGTGCTAGGGAGAGGATCTGAGCTGGCCAAACCCTGTGTCTCTGTTTCTCGTCCAGCTGAATGAGACAGTGACACTTGTCTTCCCACGGGAAGGATATCGAGGCCTTTGGCTGGAAGTCATCCTGCAAAGCATGGGTGTGAAACTGCTCATGTGCTGATATGTGAAGTTGGCTGTTTGGCCCTTGGCCAGCTGTGCACATGAGTCCCTTTGGCGGCAGCAGGACTTAAACATGTGCTGGAGTTTAAGCATGTGCTGAAACGCTTTGTAAATGCAGGTCTTTGTGACTAATGATACTTATGTGGTAGGATGATTACAATCATGGTCTTGGATATTTCTGAGAATGCTTTGTCTTTCACATTTGGAAAAAAAAAAAGGGTTTCTGTGGCTCTACACTTATTACAATGCTATTTTAATGAAGTTGGGGTTTTTTTGTATTTATGGTAAAGGCATGGCTTGCATGAGCTTAGGCTTTTATAGGTCTTGAAGGGAGAATGCTGAAGTGGAAGCAGAAAACTAATTCAAACACTGGAGGCTGAAAAGGAACTGTTGCATTGCATAATAAGGAAAATCCACTCAAAAAAAAAAAGTTAATGATATTGCTAGAAGCAGGTTAAAAAGTTGATTATGGAAGCTGAGCTTTGTAAATAAGAGTGAATTCTAAGACGAGGTCTCTGAAATGCCAATTACAGTCACTTGAGTACATGGGGGCATGCTGGGTTTTTGCTGGGAGAGTTAATGAGCAATTTCATAACGTGCTATATATCACTTTAGGAAGACATGATAAATTGCCTCTAATGGTATTGTGTGTATAAATGGGAGCTGGATTTGCTCTGTGTTCAGTTCTAGTGATTGGGTGGTACACCTGGAAAGACTTGTATTTTAATGGGCCCTTTTTAGCACTTTTGCACCTCGTATGTTCTGGATTATGTATGATTGATGGCCTTGAATGTATGGGAAGGAAAGATATGTAGATCTTAATGCTTTTAAACCATTTGTTTTCCCGTCTCTCTAAAAGGCCTCTCTGTTTTCTGGGTAATGGTTTATACTTCTCAAGTAAACAGAAGTACGGTTCTGGGACTTTGGCTTTTAACACTATAAATCCAGTGGTTTTTTATAGGAGGGTCATTTGGTTTACAGTGCACTTAAGGAAAGATAGAGATTTTCATACTAGTCATTAAAGGCAAATAAGTAAGGGGTTTCATAGATAATTTGATGCATGAAGTAGATTTAAAGAAAATATAAAACCAGAGTTTGCTGGGCATTCATCTTAACTCGCATTTCATATGGTGAGTAAAATCTCTTTCTGCTCTGGGTCACACCAATGTCTTCACAGTCACAACTCTTCTCACTATCTTAAGCATTTCATGTATGTGTTGTTCAGCAGCTGCACTGATATTCTCTGTATTAATAAAGCACAGCTTAACCTGTATTTCTCAGTCTCATTTGTTCTCAGGTGGAAAGTTCTGCTGGGGAAAGAGATTAGATGACTTCACAATGTTTTTGAATTTTAAATGCTTGTTTGTTAAAATCAAGTTTCTGACTAATTGCACTAAGGCACTTTACACCTCCCTCCAATAGCTTCTTATGCTTAGTTTTCATTCCTTCCAGGTATTTAATAAAAAATTAATAAGATGAGGCTCCTGTGTGTCGAGTAGGGTGGGTCAGGGTCATGGAGGCAGGTGGGTGTCCAGCAAGTGCCACCAGGAGTTACGTGCCACTGCAGCACCGTGACCTGATAACACCGTGCAAACCCACAGCAAGAGTCAGTCCCTGTTCCCAGTACTTAACAATGTCACCAGGCAAGAGAGAGACATGACGAGCCCCGTGTTATGAAGGACATAATTAAATGAATTCTGAGGTGTGTGTCAGAGCAAGGAGCCAAAGCTGGTTCTTCAAATTCAGATGCAGTGCTGGGAGCATAAGATGAGCTTTTCTGGTATCAGAGGGAAGCTGGATTTTGTGCCAACTTGTAAAATTATTTGTTGAAAACAGATTTTAAGCTAGCATCTGTGTGCAGAGTTTGTATTAATTTGAAACTGAAGTTACTAAACCACTAGAGTATCATGAATAGAAATTAATATGTGCAGAGGTGTACTTTACAGATTTTTTGCTTCCCTGATATTTATATTTAAAGTGTGATGCTACTACCTGCCTGTGTTTAACTGCAAAGCATGGATGCCCAATTTAACTTTTTATTGCAATACAATGAAATTAAATGCTAGGAGAAATGCAAAAGAGGAAAAAAAGTTAACTTTTATAGCTTGATAGCTTACATTTAATTAAAAAAAATTGCTATTGACAGTGCTTTGGAAATAAAAGGCAAATTTGCAACTTCAGGGTTGAAATATTCCTGTTGTATAACACAGCACAGCTGGGGTTTCTCCAGGATATCTTTTTTTCATGTTTCTTAGTATGCTGATGGAATGAAGGAGCATTTTTCTGTGAATTATATGATATCAGTATCAACCCAGCTTAAGGGTAATCATGTCTAATAGAATGCACTGGTGCTGAGTTCTAGTTTTGCATTCAGTATATATATGTGTTTGTTCCTTATAACGCCTGGCATGGAGAGTCTGTGTTTGTAGTAACTGCATTTTTAATTGATTTTTTTTCATATCTTTTTAATATTTGAGAGTATGTTAGCATCACTTGTTGAAAGTCACGTCTTGAAATCTCAGGAGCCTAAATACTTCAGATCTGGGCATAAGAAAAGGAAAAATAAACCTACATTTAAGTGTCACTGAATCATAGAATGGTTGGGTTTGGAAGGGAGCTCTGGAGATCATTTGGTTCAAACCCCCTGCAAATGCAGGTCATATGTGTCTTAATTGTGCTTTTGCCTTCCTTAATCAGGCATAAAATAGCTACCTGGGTCTCTTTTTAATATAGATAGGGATCATAGCAATTTTTTATTTTAATATTTTAACTTTTGCAATATTGCAAACTTGCTAAAAAAAAAGTCTGCAGAGTACTCTTAACTGGGAAAAAAAAAAGGTTCCCCACCCCTCTTTGTGTGCAAAAAGATTCCCTTTCATGAAAAGCAGTAGAGATTTGAAGAATCAAATAGTGGAAGTGCATGTGAAATAGCAGTCCTTGTCTCTTGGGCTATTTTTGGGAATTTTGTTTGCTTGGTTTTGAGAGGATTTGAGATTGCACTGAAGTAACTGTTGTTTAATGAAAACAATAGCAAAAAGGTGCAATAAATATTGTTCTTTAAATGTTTGTGTTGATTTTAGTAGGTAAAAAGCTGGATGGAAATGCTTTTGAACAATCTAAACTCTCTCAATATAAATACTGTAAGTGATGGATGCTTTAGTCTAATGTCCCATACATGCTGAGCTCATATTCACCAGTGTGCCTCAGTAATGTGATACCTGGCACTTAAATCCTCCTTGTGGACTTTTTAGTGCAAAACTTCTCCAGTATCCTACTCCAAAGTATTTTGAAACAAATACGCTTGCCTTTTTTTTTCCCATAATAATAATAAAATACATTGTCTATGTTTCATCTGCTTTTGGCAATTTATCCTCAACACTTCTGTGTTCAGGGATATTGTTCAGATAGGGTTTGAGCACAGTTTGAATGTTGCCTTGTCCCGTATTTCCTAGCCACACTTGAGCATCCCCTGCCTGCACAAAAATCTTCATGTGGAAAATAGGATAATGGTTGTCTGTATGAAGCTGAACCTCAACCTTACAAGGTCCAGAAGAGATTGACAGCTTGTAAGGAGAGGTGTGAAACATCAGACTGATGTGGGCTTGATGTTTGCTCAGAGCACAGCAGCGTGGGCTGCTGAAGATCATGTAAAAGAAATCCAGAGTGACCTCGCCAGTGTCAGGCTGCACGGTGTCTCCAGAGACTGGAACTGAACCCAGCTCTCTTAAGTGTCTCAACTGACTGAGTAAATCAGTTATTTTTTCCCTAATACGTTTAAACACATACTCTGTATCACAGTTAAGCATGGTGAGAAATCTTACCTCTTTAGGAAAAAAAAGAGCCTAGGAGTTAGGTTAGAAAGGGGAAAGAAGCAAGACAGACAACTTGCAATCCAGCCCTCCTATGAAAGTTGCCTCAGGCAATTTTGTTATGTCCAGGGAAGCATATGATATTCATTGCATGGGCCCATCATTAATGCTGACTCTCTGGGAACCTGTCTTATGTTGTTTCCACTTGGGACAGGTTAGCTAGAAAATTGATTGGATTTTATTAAAGAGTCGTTTTCTTTGCTGTCTGGCAGTGGTCTCTGAAAAGATGTTTTGTCTTTTTCACACTTGGTGATTGCTCTAATAGGATCTCAGAAGTCCAATGCCCAAACTGAGTCCCATACACAAAACTACTTTGTTTTTGACTCACAGCATGGACAGTTTAAAACAGAGCTCAAAGTCCCCGTTTATGCTGCAGGTGAAACCATTGTTTTTATTCACATCCCTTCAATTAAAATTAAAATACATTTACAGAGGATTAATTACACACCTTTTTTTTTTTAAATATACATCTAACTGTAAGCAAATGGTGATATTTAATGTATCGTTCGTGGTTTCTCAGAGTTGGTCACTTTGCTGAGCCTTTGTGCAATCATCATTTTCAGTAGCAGTAAATACTCTCTTATTCTCAGCACTTGCTCTGCCTGGATGAGATCTTGCATCCAGACTGAACAAGCTGGGAACACAGAAAAAAAGAAAAAAAGAAATCCCACCTGTCTTCTAGTTTGGGGGAGTAAGGCCTGTGTGTAATAAAGAAGCAACTTTATTTTGCTGAAAGGTTTTTTTGAAAATTCCCACTTAGCTGCCTATTGATCAAAGGATAGTGGTTTAGTCAGTCTGATGGCTTAGAGGGATAAGATCTGTGAGAAAGAATCTTGCCTCTGCCTGACTTTATTGTGTAGGCAGTAGGGGATTCCTTCTAGTGGTTGAAAACAACAAAACCATATAAAACTTGTCTTTTGGAGAAGCGATAGTGAGAAACAGATTTTAGGACAGAACAGGTAGAGGTGGAGACTGTAAAAACATTCTCATAACATGTTCCTTTAAAATTATCTGCCAACAAACTTTTGTAACAGCAACCTGATATTCCCAGCAGCTGAGGCCAGATGTTTGACAGTGGTGTGAGCAGAGGCCACCATCCACCGGGCTGACGTCAGCATGGAGCCCGTGTGAGAACTGTGTGAGGATGTGGGGTGGGTTCATGGGAAAGCTCTGGTCGGGGAGGAAAACTGGCAGCCTGTAGCTGTTGCTGTTGGTGGTGTAGCAGGGTGGGGCGAACTGGCCAGGGTACCGCGTGGAGGGAACTGCCAGGATGCTCCGTGCCTGGTACGGATGTGCTGAGCAGAGGAAGGGGCTCATGTGCTGAGGAAGGAGCCTTGGCATGTTTTTCCAGTCACCTGTGCCACCCACAGTAGATTAATGAGCAAAAAACAAGGCAAGGTAAAAGTAAGGGTGCTGTTCCTTAACACAGGTGTCCTTCCTCACTGACTGTTCTTTTAGGTTGAATTAATTTAATTGGAGAATTCAGGGCTCAGCCCCCTGTTGCAAAGCATTGTGCTGGGCTGTGGCTTATGGTCTGCCTTAAATGCAGACTAAAGTTTGGGGGTTTGTTTTTGTTTGTTTATTTTTTGGTTTGGCTGTTTGTTTTTTTTCTATTTTTTGTTAACTAAGTAAATTTAGACAAGATTTAAACAGATTGCACATTTCTAGCTTCAAATTTTGCACCAGTTGGACTTGAAATCAAGTTTTGGTAACTAAAGGCACCGTGATTTTCAGATACTTCCTTGGGGGATGGTCTTAGAGCTGCCTTTTCTGCCCTAAGGCCCGCTCTGGTTACATGGATATCTGACAAAGATCCTGCAGATGTGTGAGGTTTCATTCCTTTTCAAAATTTCATCTTTTTCACTCTTGAGTTTGGCTCTAGAGGAAGTTGAAGTCAATTGTTAATACACAGTACTCGGGACATGGCAATGATTTTATATCATGTAAAGTGTCAAATCAGATGCTGCACTCTTTTCTCCCTGTCTTAAGTTTCTACACAGCATCTCTGAACAAATGAATTCGTAAAGGTGATGGGCCAGAACTTTGAGCCAGTGTGCCTCCCTGAGCCCTGCCTCTCTTGTTCTGAGAAGGTGGCATTTGAGCAGGGCACAGGATGGCATGGAGACAGCCTAAGCAAACCAGGCTCAGTGGAAACTCTGGCTGCAGCTTCCAAAGGCACTGTGCTGAAGTTATTCTGGAGTGTAAAATTATGCTTGAATCTTCTTTATAATAATCATGTCCTGAAATAATTTGAACTGACAGTTTTAAGGAGTTGAGCATTATAATTTGTATTTACCATGGAAGTTCTTTTTCCTTTTGCAAATTATTCTAAATGTTTCCCAGGCTGCAGGACACATTGATGGTGTTATTTTCTTGTTTTGTTTTGTGTGCTGCCTCAAAGCACAGAACATGCACGTCACCGTCCATAATTCAAGATCTGTCATGTCTTTAGCTACTAAATTTCCATCTTTGGTTGGTTGACATTTTTTGGGTTGTTCTGTTTTTAAGGATAAGGAGAGCTATACAGTGTGTGGGTATTATAATTACTGTCTGTTTGTCCTTTCTGTCTACCACCTTCCTTCAAGACTTTGAACACTTTTAATCTAGTTTATGAAAGAGTTGAGCACTTTACTTGCCCTTGAGCATGTAGCATACATTCACAGCACAGACACCTGAATGGCCCTGTGGAGATCCTTTCTGTGACTTGCCTTTTGCAATCCTGTCTGCACACTCACAGCGTATGGCCAGAAGTGGAAAATCGCAGCAGTGCAGTGATGACCTGCAGCTTCTGTGTGGTACAGACCTGGCTACAGTGGGCTAGAATATATGAACATGCTGTTTCAGATGGTCCTCCCTCCCTCCCTCTTCCTTTTTTCTCAGTTTACTTGGAAATGTGAATTTACGTGCATCAGGACAATGCAATACCGTAGGTAGGGCTTCAAGTCAGTCTTATTCACCAGTTAGTATCAGAATTTTAGTTTTATATTCCTCTAGGCATGCAGCTCACTGTGCAGCACTGTTTTCCCACTGCACTTATCCATTAGCTTAAGACTTTCATAACCCAGGAGGACACTTAAATCTCTCTTCAATCACTATGCCTCTGAACACTTTCCCCTAATGTCTTGGCTTTCTTTTGGAATCTTTTGTCTTACAATTTTTATCCTGCATTTACCTGCATTGAATTGCATTTGCCATTGTACAAGAATTTTCCCGAATTACTCTAACCCTATTTATTCCTAGATGGTTAAGGTGATGCTCCACGGGGAGACGGAAAGGCATGTTCTGTTCTCCTTAACACCTTGTCTTTCGGGTGCATCTCAATGCAAGGCACTTGGGGATCCCCAAAAACTTCGGTACCTAAATGCCGCCGAGTCACGCTCGCCTTCATTTTTACCACTGCTGGCTGTCTCCCTGTTTAGCCAGAGAGTGGATTGCTGTGGCAGGAGCCAGCCTGGACCACGCTGACAGGTCCAGCAGGAAGGGAAACCAGGGCGGGCAGTGCCAGCAGGACATTGAGCACAGCTGCGCCACGGGGCTCTGCTCTGGCTCTTGAGCGTAGATGTTGACCTGAAAACAGTTTCAGAAATTGTCATTAAAGTCATGTGGATGTGCTTATGCATAATCTTTTTTTAAAAGCAACAAAACAGTTTGTGCTGTCTCCAGGACTCATAGGAGCCAGCTATTTCAGAGTGTTATTTACTTTTGTGATGTTTATCTTTCGCCCACTGGTGGGTGTGAACATCACTGGTTTTACAGTGTGCAAAATGATGACCTAGGACTATTTTTACATCAGACTTACTTTTTTTCCATTTTAGTTTACAGGAGCTTGTCTTTTAAGGATCCCTCAGAGCTATAAAAACAATGTAGCATAATCTGATGCTTTACAGTTAGGAAGAGGAAATTAAAATACCTTATGTTTTTCATTTTAGAATTAAGCACTAGGGGAAGTAACCAGTGAATGTGGCTATTTAAGGCATAAAGTATGAATGGCTTCAAGTCTTTCATGCCAATCACTTTTGTCCCATTTTTGATTAATGAGGCAATGTAAAAATAGAATAAACCTGGCATTTTATATCAGGGATGAATTAAATGAAAACCTAACAGTTCAGAGTAGCTTACTCATCTCTGTGCAAATGTGGATATTACTTGACATACTATAATCCTATAGTTTATTTTTAATTGTTTAGCTTGAAATTACTTTTTTCTTCCTCTCCCCTCATCCAGGTGAGAGTTCCTATCCACTGTCATTCACTGATAAAGGTGCTTTACTTAGTTCATATGTAAAATTCTTGTGCAGCCACAACTTTCTCTTCTTAGAAAAATGGGGTTTTCTTTGTGTCTATTTTTTTATTACAAAGTAAAATGATATTTATTAAAAGCTTATTTACTTCCTGACCCTTTATTTGTAGGGCATATGACTGTGAGATCATTAAATACACAAGTGTCCTAAGAAAGTTAAATTCTGTGCATAAAAATAAAGACATCCTTAGCTAATGTGACTTTGTCTCTGACCTGCAGAGCAGAAAGAATCAAGTTCTTTGTCTGGTGGAACATTAGCAGCCATCCTTCAGACTGGAAAGATGTGCTTGCTGAGGGAAAGTTCCTTGTGGATTGTGCTGTTTACCTAAGGGTTGTATTCAAGGCACTCTCTGAACAGCTTGGCTGATTATTGAAAAATGCCTTATAGTAACTTTCAGCCTAAGTTGATCGATATTAGTGCACGGCTTTACATGGGAAGGAGGGAGCTATTTAAACATTGAGAGCCTCCGGGATAACTGCGAATGAAAAAGTAATGCAAAACAAATATGTTGAAGGGTTCAAGAGAGAAGACTATCTTGTCCCTGTGCAGGGGAAAAAAAAAGTTGTTAAATTGCAGCAGAAAAACCATTTGAATTCACTATTAATAAAGCGAAGGTGGATTTTTCCCTAGGCCAAAAAGAGAGGGGGAAAGAAAATCAAACCCAACAAAATGTAGTGCTCTTTAAAGTAGAGAGAAGTTAAGAGTCATCTAAACACATCCTCTCATAAAAAGCTCACCTTCACTGCAAGTCTCCGAGCCATTTTTGGTCTCTGGTCTGTACTTAGCTGCTGCCCCTGCAGCTCTGGACCCCAGCTCAGGTTTGTTGCCCCTCCCCAAGCAGGCAAAATTCAAAGATAGTGATTTCTTTAGAAAAGGAAAACCCCACTTCTTTCAGCATCTCTAGAGAACATGTAAGAATGTGGAGTGGAAGGGTCCTAGCACCTGAAAATGATGCTTTCTTCCCCCTCTTGAACGTTTAGTAATCACGAGCTAAATGTTCCAGCATTCTTATCCTAAGAAACTGGAAGTCAGGAGTTACACCTTTGTCACTAATTTTTTCTGACTTTTGCAAGAACCATAACCTTCCCACGTCTCTATTCCCAGTCTGCAAATGACAAGTCTTTGGCTTTGTTAGTTCATAATGAAACCATCAGGCCCCAGTGTTGCATTCATATGATGGTTGACAAAATAGAGGAAGACATGAGAAGAGCTAGTGGGGAAAGCCTGACAGGAACACAGTGAGGGAAGTGAAGAAATAGGATTGTATCATGGAAAATGGGAAATAGGTTGATCTCTTTCACAGAGCAAGAAGGAAAGGAAAACTTAATTTTGAATGGAGGAACATGGGAAATGGCCTGGCTTGCTGAAAGATCTTTGGACACTTATAGTGAAAAGTGTGATGGTGCCTGTAAAGCCTTGTGGTGAAAAATCCATTCTGATATGTGTGGTTAAAATGATGTAGGTAGTGGGGGCTTCAAGTACAGAGCCAAACAGGATGGAAGGAGGATAGATACCTTTAGTAGGTCAGTTGGTGTTAGCTTTCAAAATTTAAAGAAGTTTGGAGTACTTGGCATCCTTTTTTCTCAGTTGTTTGGCACCTGTGTATAGAGGAGCAGACTGAACTTCCATCTGTGCCAAGGGGGAGATGGAAAAGTCATCGCTGTGTGCTCACTGTTGCTTTAACTGTTTTCTGCTCTATTTCAGCTGTGTTTGTGGCTGATGGGAGATTATTGGGAAAGGAGTGATGACTCCTCATACAAATGCTTTTAAAATAAAGCTCCAGTATAACACTGGTTACCATGCTGTGCAGTAACTCTGCACGTTCGTAGGAAAGGTGGAGCTCTAAGAACACTCACGGAACGTGTCTGACTGCTGTACCACGATGCAGAAGGGGTTCTGTGGGGTCCAGGAAGGGCTGGGTGCAGTTCCTCACTGGACTAACCAACACCAACTGCTGCCCCTGACTTGGGAAACATATTTTAGGAAGTCTCACAACTGTAGCACAGAACTGCAATTTTCCTTTGTGACTCATGCAGAGATACAGTCCTTATGTGTCTTTTTGGCTGGGCACCTAATAAAACTCAGGCCACACCTGTTTCTGGATGCAGCAAAATGGCAGGGAGCTTATTTTTATACCACTGGTTCTGATGAATGCCACTTACAATCAACACCTCCACGAGGAACTGGCTTGTGTGCAGAAATGCTCTTTAATTGAAGGGTACACATCAGCAGCACAATGCGGTCCCAGCATGTTTATCTCATGAAAGCCAGAACTCTTACAGTTATAAAATATAAAATGCTTTCAATGGATCATATCTATTTTATGATTTCTGTGGTCATATAGATATATTGATGATTTTTAAGATTGTTCTTGTTTGTAAAAAGTGAAATGTGGTCATTTTAGAATGAGAGAATTAATTCTGTGTAGGGACTATATGCCAGTTTTGGGAAGTATTCTTGTCCTACAGAGCATACAGGTCGCCATCCTTTTCTGATGAGACAGAAAAATGACTTGTAAGAAGCTGTTAGGTTAATTACTGTTTGGAAAAGGGGATTAAATTCTAAGAAGTGTGCAGCACTCTGTTGACAGAATGATGGTTGCTGACAGATTAAAACAACAAAAATATTTTGGAATTAATCCCTCTCCCCTCTTTTTAAATAACATAGCAAATTGGACCTGTGAATTTTGACAATGGCTTTTGAGTTGGCAAGATTCAAATGTGCATCACATGAAACTGCATTTTAATGCATCAGTTTGAATTAAAAATTAACGATTTTAAAAATCAGTGATAGAAATCTATGGGATGGTCACTTCTTTTTTTTTTTTTACAATCTGTGACATGGAGCTTAGAGGGTGCTTGCAGTTTGTTTTGCCCAGAGTGTCTTATTTTCAAAGTGAGCTGTATTCAATTAGATCAGAATCACTGCTTGTTTTTACTGCCCAGTGCTAACAAATTCATCTTCAGACCTCTGTTTACTCGATTATTGTTGTCAACAATTTTGTCTAAACACTTTGATTTGTTTTTTTGGCAGAACACAGTTTTCCCCCCAGCCACCCCATAGCAGTAGAGGTACGTGTAGTGCTTGCAGAACATGCTGTATGTTCATGCAGCACATCATGGCCAACACAGAGCTTATGGTCATCAATCATTTGATTGTTCTTTAAACACTGTTTTAACAGGCATTCGTTGTATAAATGGATCAGGTTATTGACCTTTGCCAGCAATTGCTTGCTACATGTCATCATGGCTTAATGACATTATCAAGGAACATATTCTGTAGTGTAGGTACTTTAAAGGGCTCATGCATTGTCTCTCACTAGACACATGGCTGGCTAGAGTATCTTGAATTAAGAAGTTATTTGATGTCATTATTAAAATATGTGGAGCATTTCCAGCTACTTATGGAATAGGAGGGTAAAATACTTCTCTTTTCTACAAAAGCAAAGCCCAGGAAGAACAGTTATTTGTTGTATTTGAATACTTGTTTTGAAATCCTGCTTCTTTTTTCCTTTACAATTTAATCTTCTACCTAGAACAGAGTGGTGCAGACCTCTGAATATCCTGTGAAAATTGTTTGACTGGTCTGCAGAGCTCCAGCTGCAACTCCTCCATTTCTAGGAATACTATAGATCTAATTGGCACTATTAAATCATTACAGCACATAATAGATGGAACTTCTGACTAAATCAACTATGTTTTTAATGACGCTAAGAGTTTTTAAATTAGAATGGATATGGCATTCTTTATTTATTTCTGTGGTGTGGGAAGGTTGTTGACTGTAATGGCTGATCAATTTAAATGAGGGAAAGTAGCCAGCATTCTATAAATTTCCTCTTCTGGTTAAACTTTAAGGTGGTACTGACCTTTCAAATCCCAAACTGTGAAACCGAACTATTCAACTGACTATTTGTAAGTTTTTCTGTGATACAGATCTGCAGTGGTTTCTGTGGCTCCTCATGCCCCAGTCTTAAAGTTCGTTTTCTGTTCAACAGAAAACACGTACATATCACGCAAATTAGACAGCCTTGAATCCTATTTTTCCTTGACTGTTGCATTAAAATACAGACTCTACATAAATCAGAGGGCTCTTAAAAGCTTAAAAATTTGTATTAGTCAATAAATCCGCATGCCATTGCTAGACAGTAATTGGCCAAAATGCAGATGTTACCCTCCTGTTCTGTAGTCATTCCTCTTTTAATACAGAATGACTGTTTTGTACAGTGTAAAGATTTTGCCGTTGTAATATTTAGTCCAATGCATAGTCTTTGTCTTTGGTTTTTTCCTGCTGGTTCTTTGAGACCCTGTTCTTCAATATCCCAGCTTCACTGCCTACACTGTGCTCATATTTCAGTCGGTTCCTTAACTTTTGTCTTGTTTTCCTTTCCATTGCCACAGCAAAATATCTTCTCCTGTCCTTTAATTTTAATGGTGCTTATTACCAAATGTTCCTGATGCTTTATAATAGCTTACTGGTGAAAAGATGGAATACAAAGCATAACAATGGTCTTGTAGAAAAGAAGGATTAAGATCAGAAGTAACGAGTTCTTACCCTTCCTTCTGATTTTAAGTTAGTTACATCCTTCTTTTGCCAGCTCCTGAGCTGAAAAAAAAATATTGTATTAAGACTTTTTACTCCCGGGCATATTGTGGAGGTCTACATATTACTAGCTATCCCACATTTTCATAGATTTTAAGATTCTGAAGGAGAACAATAATTATATTTCCAGATGTTCTGCACTGAGGGTGTAGAAATTCAATAGTTAATTCTGGAATAGAGAAAGTATTGCTACCACACACTGTAAACCAGGTGTAACTTCAAGGAAGTGGGGGGGGGACAACAAGCAGGTATAAAACTGGTGCAGGGGAGGAGAATCAGGACATAAAAGCACTATTTGAGAGTTTCTTCTAAGTAAATCTCCTCACAGCAGTCTCCATTCTTTTTTGCCAGGGTTACATTTGATTGCTGGCTTTGACAGCTCGCTGTTGGCAGTAGGTTTCAAATATGTCTAATCCAGCTGGATTGTTCTGTCTTCACATTTCCTTCCTACATCAAGAGCGTATACTATTACCAAAAAAGAAAAAAAAAACAAAAAAACACCAAACAAGCAAGGAGACAGAAAAAAAACCTGGTTGTTTCCATTATGGGACTTAAGATAAAACAGAAAATACAAACTTAATAATTAAAGCCATGAAGGTTGTGGTGGTGCTTTGTTTTGTTTGGGGGGGTGCAGGAGGAGAGAAAGCAAAGGCTCACAATGCATCCTTAACATCTTCAAGATAGATTCAGAGCTGTGATTTTAGCTCTGAGACCTAACAAACATTGCATACAAAGTGCAGTAAATGCAGTATTCATAAATGTATATGCTCTTTGTGACTTCATGTCAGCAGGGTTCTGTAGACCCTCATTTGTATCAAATAAACTTCAAATGGTAAAGAATACGTGCCAGCCAGGGACGAGCATCACTTTGAATTGTTCCTTGTGTATCGTAGCTAAAATGGGAAACGTGGCTGGCTTCCTGTTTGTCAGGAGTGAAAAACAGGCACATCTTCTGTAATTATTAGTAATAGTGTCAATTTAATAAATTATTCACTCATGACAACAAGATTCACATTCTACTTGCTGATAGCTTGTGAGGGATGGTGTTTGCTTTGGGAAGGTAAAATCTGACAGTAATGCAGTGTACATTGTAACTCCTGATGTCACACCTCCACTGAAACAGTGAAGACGAGTGGTGCTGACTTGTTTCTTACAGTACCTTCCTCCTCCCTTGTGGATGAAGCCCACGTGTGCTCACGTTTTGTGCTGTTGCTTACACATCCTGGGTCTAGACATTTAGAAATTCAGCTGACACAAAGGTTCATGGTTGTGCCTGAGATTCCCATGGACTGTAAAGAAATTATTGTTACTGGTATATCAATGGGCAGGAGAAGCCAGATCAGAGATTGCAGGAGTGGGGTGAGGTGATGAGTTGTTTTTGCTCAGCTCCTTTCAATCATGGCAACATGGGAGAAAGTGCAGAAGTGCTTGAGTAAAAATTTAACAAGTGAAAGATATCTGAGCTGAGAGAGGAATTGATATGCTGATAGCAAATGGGAGAAGTCACACCATGAAAGGATTGGCTACAGAAGGAATGGAGCTATTGTTTAGCATGCTGAACTGGGGAGAACAGTGGCATGAAAGGAAAGGACTAGTATGATGCTAAAAAAGCAGTGTTTGTAGCAGCATTTCTACATTATTGTAGGTGGTACATAGATTTATTTTTTTTTTTATCAAGGCTAAAAGAAAGTATGTGACAGTATAAAGAAAGGGTGAAGCCTGGAAGAGAGTTTTAGGAAGGGGAATGGCTGGGACCAGTCTGTTTCCTATTGGTGTCATGCAGAAGGAATTGGACAGCTTGCCTAAAAATGAGAGGAAAAAAAAAAACTGAGTAAAAAAAGATGTTGAGGGTGGGTGGAAAAGAAGATGATCGTGTTGCATGTCATGAGAATAGATGGTGTGGAGACATGTTGGGGGACAAGGAACTGCTGTGTTGTGTTGAATTTGAGTTGAAGGCTAAGCAGTGAGAGAGATGGGAGAGGAAACGGCAGTGTACAGAGAGGGAAATCTGTCACCTATTAAATAGTAACGGAGTTGGTGCATGAGCTGCAAATCAACTGCAGATCTGTGGGGAGGAGAGGAACCAGAGCCAGATCCTTGCACAGCCATCACGGAGAGGGCAGGATCCTGGGTGCAGAGGGAGGAGGAGATTTCAAGAGGGAAAGCATGACCAGTTGTGTCAAAGGCAGATGTGAGCTTCCAGCTGCTCATCTGGGAAGTTTCCCTATCCCCCCATCCATCCTTGCGTTAGGCTGGAGGCGCTGGCTCTCACCAGGTCAGTAGAAGCAAGCCTACTCTGGCTTAGGCTGGGATTGTTTTCAAAACAGTTTATCTACTGTCTTTGGGTTAGTGGGTTTCTAAGAGGGACCCCCTCACGCACCCAAGGTTCTCGTGATAGTTTGAAGCTGAATGAGAGGCACCAAAAATTCTGATTGTTTGCTGTAAGATGTTCTGTTAACAGAAGCTAAGCAGTATGTGGGCATTTGCTTGTTTCAGTGGAATTCTAGTAGAAACATTATTTACCCCTGTTTTACAGACAGAGTAAATAGGATAAAAGAAATAAGGTGACTTGCCAAAAAATCAAACAAGAGATCTGTGATCAGCTCATAGTCCCTCGCTTGTGAGAATTCTGTTTTATTTCTTTGTAATTCAAAAGCAATTAAAGCAATAAAAAGAAATAAAATAGAAATTAAATAAAATAAACCCCAGCACGTCTTCAGAAATTCCTTTGCTAAAACTTGTGATATGATGTGAAAGAGGTTGAAGCTTTCCTCCTTGATAATACATTAAATAATTATTAAATTTTTATTTTACCTTAAGTAGGAATAATATTTGATTGTCATTTAAACTGGTTCTTTAGAATCCCATAGATTTACCCACAATAATCCAAGAACATTTAATCAGTCTTAAAATATTCATAACGCATGGAGATCATTACTCTTGAGACCTTTGTACAAAGCAGTGAAGTGTGTTAGACATATGGCAGAAACCTCTTAATTTCTTATTTCTTGCTATGATTATATGAAAGAAAGGAGAATTCTCTGTTCTTTTCCCCACTGCAATCTGCATGCCGTTGTTTTATCTGTTGTGGGCCAAAGTCATCTCATACACGTCTTTGCTGAAGACCATGGAGTTAATCAGGCTTGAATTTAGCTCAGTAAATATAAGCACAATAATGGCAAATTGTTTCAAGTTTCTGTACAATATTTCAGATGGCAAAAAGGAGGAAATAATCTATTTCTATATCCCACATGACATTAGCAGCCCAAACTGAGCTGCATGACAGATGCTGGTACCTGCCTTTTATATTATTGGTAATTATCTGAAGTTGTTAATTGCTGTGGCATTGAGTATTAAGAAGAAAAACCAAACAACAATTGATATGTCCTGCATTGGAAACATATCATAAATATCAGAAGCCTTTGTCACGGTACTGACTGTATGTAGAGAGGATGAACAATTTTGTTTTAACTATATTTCAATGTGATTGTCCAAAGTCAAGTGGAACCTCCACGGATTAAATCTAAAATAAAACTGTGGTTACAGTATATGGTCATAATCCCCAGATCTGTTGTGTCAAAATGACAGAATAATGAGCAGAAGTTAAAATGTCCTCTGCTTTCAAGTCATCATGGTTGTCATTTGATTAAATACTAGTGCATTCTGTTTGATGTCTTGGCTTTATTATTCAGAAGCACTTCAGTATATGTGTCCTACCTTTGTATTATGTGCTCCTGGCAACCAGGTATCCGTACAGGTTCTTGTTTACACACCTGCAACAGATACACTGTGTGTTCAGCTTGCGTGTGTGCTGCTTGAATGTGGAATTTTAATTATTCCTCTTAATTATGGTGCATTCACCAAAAAGAGAGAAATCATTGGTCAGGTACAAAAAGAAACTGCTTAGTATTTGAAGGAATTTGATAATTTTGTTGTAGTTCGTAGCTTGGCAGGTGGTAATAATGCTATGCCAGCACTGTCAAAATATGAAAATTAAAGTGACGATGGGTTTTAATGAAATCCATTTGACAAATATAATTAAGGTGTTTTAATATGAAGCCCTGTAATAAAGACTACCGGTGGACTCCCTGAGGTCCTGACTAATTGTGTAGATTGCTTTTAAGCTTTGAATAGTTTTATTGGATAATGAACTGTTAAGAAGTGTTAGATCTTTCTTAAGCAGAATTTGGTTTGAAAAAGAAGAGGAGAGACAGGCCTGAGGTGTGGCATTTTAAACATAATTAGAAGAGAGATTTAAGTTAACATCTTTGATCTTGCTGTCAGTTTTTGATTAGAGCTGTAAATGCTTTAATCAAGTGCAGTGTAGTCATTACATTTCTAACTGTTTTTAAACTGCGAAATTACTGAGACACTGACATCGGTTTAACACTTCTTGAGAATTTCCAGCAAAGTTATGTTTGTAAACTTGGTGTTTGCATTAAATTGTCATACTGCAATAATTTACCAATTCAGTAGATAATGGGATAATTGTATTTTGGGGTTCAAGTAATCTAAAAACTCTTCATGATTTTAAACTCCTCTAGTTGAGGGGAGTGGGCCACTTCAGATTTCATTTTAAAAATAATTTGTAATCTTGTTTATTTTCAATTAAAATGATATTCAAAGTGGTGGTTGTAATGAAAATTAATATATAAGAAACCAAGTGCAGTATTGAAATGCCTTTCATAGAAATACAATCCTATTAACGTTACATACTGTGTTTGACCGATGTGGATTCCTCCACACCCATATTAGAAACAGGGAAGCAGGCACAAATATTTACCAGGGGTGCAGTAGTGTCTGAGCCAGTACTAGAATTCTGTTCTCTCAAATTCCTATCTTGGAACATTAAAGATTCGGGAAAATCCATTAATTTCTTTTTTTACTGGCATCCAAAACAGCACTAAAATGTGAAAATGGCCGTGGGCTCAGGTCTGCAACACCAGTGAGTGTGGTGGGCTGGTTGGTACCTGCCCATAGGTGGCATGACTTTCATTTCAAATGCAGAATCCAGCAGTCCAGGATCCTTTCCCAGATCTGACCTTGCCTCCCTATATTCTTGATCTTTGAGCATGACAGAAAATCCAGGTGTTTGTCTCTTTGCTGTGTGGGCTAGAGTCTGCTGTGAGTACTCTTTTGCTCATGTTGGTCATCTAGAAATGAATTAAAACGTACTAAATTTGTTCAGTCTATAGACCATTCTTACAAATAAATGTTAAAAGTGGCCTGCCAGTAAGTCCTACAGATTTGTTAAAGGCATCCCACAGCAGCCCACCCCATGTCCTGCATGCTGACATGTTTGCAGACTGGCAGACCAGGAGGGAGGGGAGATGTCATCCAAACCTGGGACATCCCCACAGAGGCTGTTCAGCTGCCAGCACTTCTTCGTGGTGCCTCCTGTGCACGTATCTGTGCTGACTGCAATTAATAACACCCAAGGGCAAGAAGCAGAGCCTCTGGTAACTCTGACCCAAATCATCAGGGACTCAAAGACCTTGTCCAGTAGCTGGGATGGCACTCCTGGCAGCTGCTTTGGGAGAATCCAAGTGAAAGCTGCTGCCTCAAGCTCTGTTCTGGAGCAGGGTTTTTGTTCTGAAATCTCCAGGTTTTCCGCAATTTAAATCATACAGTGGTAGTCTAATGTAGGGATGCCAAAAGTATCGAAAAGTGTTGCTGAGTTGCTCCATCAGAAGAAATCCCACTTGTCATCTCAGACACTTACCGAAAAATCAGGTTTTGCAACAATTTTTTCTTGCAGAGATGATTTACAAACAAATCCTGTCTACGTGATGTGAAGGTCCCATGTAAGTCCAGCTCTTAAACACCATTTGAAGAGCTTAGCCTGACCCTTTAAATATGAGTCTGCTCTGAGAAATGCTATAAAAAGCATATTATGGGATGGCCTTTATTTCCATCCCAGCAATTTCCAGATGAAATATCTTTGTTTGACAAGTACAAAAGCAGAGAGTTTTTAATTTTACATGTATATGTGTGTGTGTATGTAGCTATACACACATAGTCCCACAAATTCAGCCTGGATTTTAAAATCAGTCTGGGTTCTTTCCTTCTTGTATACCTCCTGATAACACTGATTTGCCAAGCCATCAGGTATTTTTCATTGTTCCCTCTGAACCCTTACTGTGGGTTTAGGGAGGTAGTGATTTTCTCAGTATTACTCTGTGTGTAATCAAAGGCAACATTGCAGATGGAAATAACTAGCACTTAGTCTGTGTGTGTGAAAAAGCAGCAGAATCCATAGCTGCCTTGGTCCTGCAGAGTTAAAAACAAAGCCCAAAAAAGCAAATTAAAAATGGCTTGAGATGGGAATGTGTAAGTGGAGGAAGACTGGGGAGTCTGTAAGACCTGTGCTGCATAAGGAGCACGGAGATGTTTATCTTGGTGTTTCGTCCTTTAGGTGCAGGGTTTTAAATTCCTGTATATTTCACGTGAACATAGATCCTAATTGATGGGTATAAATATCATAATATAGAAACCCAAGATTCCAAATGTGACAAAATAATCTACTAAACTTCATCATCAAACAAAAATACAGCCTCGTGAGCATTTCCTAGAGAACCTTTGAGAGGCCAGAATAAAATTCTGGCCTACAGCTGGAACTTGAACCAGCCCAGTAAGCTACAGACCGTCCTTTCGCTCTGTCCCTTGTCCCTCCACCTTCAAGTAGCTGCTTCAGATCTCCAGAATCCTGACAGAAGAAACATCCTTCACTGCCAGCAAAACTACTATCATGAGAAATCACATGGTTTTCTAGTTGTAAAATACCCAATGAATGAACTAACGTTGTCTTGGAAGGGGTTTTTGCTCTCCAAAGTGCCGTCCCTTTGGAGAGATACTACGTTTTCAAGGAAACTGAAGCTTCATTAGTAATTTGGAATTCGTTTTTTCTCCTTTTATAGATTAACTTTTAAAAGATCTTTTTTAGTTTTGGTAGAAACCTTGAGCAATAACTTTTCCCAGCATTCTCATTATTTTTCATCCTCCAGCTTTGCAGTGCAGTTCTTTTATATGGCATTTAGATTTTGAGAGATTTAGTTTGTGAAAAAAAAAAAGGGAATCAGTGAAAGGACAAGCTAATTAATATTTCCTCAACCTACCTAAGGTACAGCGTTGTGTTAGAGTTTTGCCACATTTGTAATTTATACCTGTTAAACCTTTATTTAATCATCTATTACTGACTTCTAGGCTTGTGTTTGCACTCGCTGGTTGTAACAAGCATTTCATTTTATATGGAGGAAAAATGGTTTCGGTTTCAGTTACTTTTACTGTACCCGAAAAGGAGAATGGGATTTGCAAATGATAAATGGGGAAGTTGACTAGCTAACTAATAAAGATTTGTCTTAATCAAGTATGATTTGTCAGAACAGGAGCGCACTGGGGTCAGGGCACACGCAATGAATAATACAGCGTTCACTGGAGAAAAGGACCAGGCAAAAGGCCTCATAAATATGCCACGATTACCCATTGCTAATTCGTATTCAAAGAACGAGTTGCACTGAAGCCAGCTTCGAGGTTGCTGGGCTGTTCACCTGCTTTGTGGGCTTTCCAATGTTTAAGGAACTTTATATATATATATGTATTTTTATATATATACTGTTTACAGAATATTTTTGAACAGGCTGCTACACTTTTTGGTCAATGATTTTAAGCATTATTTATTAATCATCTTCTAGGTTTGTTTTATTTTTCTGATGTCTGGATGCAATTTTACTTCTAATTTTTGTTAAGTATGAATATGAGTACAGCAGAAGATAGTTTCATTCACATGTAAAATAGATTGCTGAACAGGGCAAGAAAGGTTAAAAGACTCTTTAGCTCCATGGAAGTATTAAAGATCAAACAAGTATAGACTTCTTGTGTGTGTTGCCAGCTTTCTCGACTTTCCAATCAGTCTGTGGATTCAGGATAAACCTGCTACATCAGGATGTTGGGGAAAACCTGAACAAACCCAAATGTCATTTTATTTGGCTATGGATTTATTTTCTGTTGTTGATTTTGGTTTTTGCTTCAAGGAGCAACTTCTCAGATTGAAACAGTTGAAGGATATACTCTTCTCATAGGTCTTCTGATATCCAGAAGCTGAGATACTGCAGCAAAACCTTGTTCCTACTGAGAAGTTCAAGCTACATAAATGGGTCATGAAGAATCAGTTTAAAAAAAAAAATAAATCGTTCCAGTGCTTACAGATATAACTAGCAGACTTTGTTCTTCATCATTGTACTGCTTAAATGTCATACGCTGTGTTTTTGTGTAGTCAAGTAAGATTGGAAAAAAACCTCTTGCTCCACTCTTCAATTTTAAAACATATTTCAACATTTCAAAACATTTTCTTCTCTTTTGAAAACCTAATGTAACTTTTTTCTTCCTAGTGGCTGTTTGGCTGATAGCCTGTCTCATGTATTTGTGCTCACCTCTGTGTCTTGGAGTACATTTACTGCTCTAAAAGTAAATTAGCTCTACACACTGGGCCTACTTTATAAGCCTCAGGCTGCTAAATGCAGGAGTTTAAGTTGCCACCTCTCTGCCTGCACATTTTAAGTCTTTGAAATAACCAGTGCTTTGGGGGTCCAGAGTAATTATTTGCACTGCGCTGAGTTTATAGCAAACTTGGTAGATGGTGGAGCATTTTTGATTAGATGATGATTATGAATCCAGCTTTAGATGAACCAAAGATCGCTGTTGTGTCATCTCAGTGCTGTTTGGAGTCATAGGTTTAATTAAACGATGGTTTGCGGCTCAAGTTTTAGACGATATGTTTCTGCAACTTAATTTAGATGCAATCAGGATTGTTAATACTCTCCCAAGCTAAACAGCTTTCAGACAAGGTCAGGATTGGCAATACTGTAATGAAGCAGCATCCATTCCCTGCACCAAGCTCAGAGCGAGCAGCGACTTCTTCCATCCTGACACCACTTAAAACCAGTAGGAAAAGAATGTACTGAGGGTTGGTTCCCAACTTCACAAACGTAAGTGATTGAAATGGGGGTAGCGAGTTGTTTACTTATCGATGCACTGAGGAAGGATTTCTTTTTGCCTTAGAACTTATTTGATGAAAAGGGGTAGGGGAGGAAGATGCGATGGGAGGACTTTGGAGCAGATGAGCGCTGCCGAGCTGGGGCATGGCTAGAACAATGGCTGGACTTCAATGTAGACAAGTGCTCAGCAGAATCAAAGTCTGCCACCTCCTGTGAATGTTGCTGTGAGGATGTTAGTAGGGGAGCTCAGCTAGATGGGTGATGGGAGTAGACAGAAAAAATACATCAGTTAGTGAGAAATGAGTAGTTTTTTTACCAGCAGATTGATGTAAGTTAGGGTTTCAGAAAAAGTATGAAACTTTAGAAATAGAAAAGGCAACTGGAGGTGAAGTTACTAGGTCTGTCATGTATCATCTTTCTCCTTTTTTTTTCCTATTTTCTTCTCATTCATCTGCCTTTTTTTTCTGGGGAAGGACAAAGTAGGCCTGGACCATGGGAGGTGTTGGTTATGAAATGCTCCCAGTTTGTTCTTAAAAGCATATGGCACCTTCCTCAAATATCTTTTCTTCCTTATTTTGAAAGAAGCACAAAGACTGAATTCTGATTAGGTGTTCTGGATGTTTTTCTTTCTGGTTTCCCTGACCTTGGTATCAACGGACCCCTTTTGCTCTTGGCCAATGAAAATAATTTCATGAACATCCATTATAGCTTATAGGGACCTTTTTGTTTGAAAACATGTTTGTATCTTTAGTTGGGTGGACATCTTGGACTTTTGAAGTTTGGGAGGTATCTTTAGGTGTTATTTGCTTTCACAGTAAGACTGGGCAACTTCTTTTATCGTCTCTTGCAACTGAACTTCTGGCAGCTCTGGAAGGGCTGGATGTCCTCAGTGTATGCTGTGGACTGTCAGTGCTCTTTCCAGTGGTGCAGCATTTGCTTCTGCTGAAGAGCCAACTAGAAAATAGCCAACTTTTATTTTATTATGTTAAATGACCACTTAGCAGCATGCAGATTAACTTCTTTGTGGCAGATTCTTGAGGCATTTAAACTCCAACTCTCATGTTTCACTGTTCTGTTAATGCTCTACAAATTGTCCCCCCCTTAGCTGCTATATTATCCTTCATTTATCTGTATTAACCTCTACTAGTTGTTTAATAACTTTAATGATCTAAATCCTTCTGTTTCTAATTATAATGGCTATTCAATGTAAATATATATCAACTGTGAACTTGGGAATTTATCAGACTTTTACCTGTGTCCTTATACTTCAAGGTATGTCATCACTTTATTAACCTTCTGTTGTCAGAAGCACAAGACATTTGACTCAACCCTGAATTCAACTCTTGCAACATATATTTTCCAAGTTTGTAAATCTGCCTGCTGTCACCTCTGAGCAGCTAGCATTTAATGCTTTCTAGCATTTTTTCCCAGAAACTGCTGTTGATTTGTTCTAGTCTTCTAAAATCAAAACGTTTAACCTGTCCAAAATGGAGTGGTTTTCAGGAAAGAAGCATCTTAGTGTGTGCCAGTGTAGTTCTCAAACAATCTGCCATAAGCTTTTACTGCATCTTCAGAGCATGTGATGTCTCCGTGCCAAGACAACACACAATTGCACTCCCCAAATGGCACTCCTAGGCAGGGCTGAGCATCTCAGGGTGGAACTGTTCTCCATTCCTACTCTGATCAACACACTGTTTTTTTTAGTGTACTTCCTGATTCTGTAGAACAGCCAGCTTGATTTTTAACATGATCTTCTGCCTTTCCAGTGTAAATTAGTTTATGTTTGATTATTTTATTTTTCGTATGAAACGAAAAATGGGGAGTCTGTCTTCAGAATTCATAAAAATGCATGTTTGTTTATCCAAAAGCCTGGAGAGGCTCATTCCGTGTCATTCCTATCTCTTGAGTAAATATATTAGTCATTCTTAGGGGAAAAAGTATTATTGACTTGAGTGATTAGAAAAAACTCTTTCAGAATCGGTTTAGCTGACAAAGTAAATAAATACTTAAATGGCTGGAGTTAAAAAAAAGGAAAAGAAAAACCAGTCAAGCACAACTTACTTTGCATCCTTGATGTGTGTGTAGGTGTTAGAAACCAAGCTTTGTAGGCCATGTATTAAATAATTCCTATTTGTACATATAAATAAATACTACATATAGGTTACAGGTGAATTCCAAAGAAAGGGCATGTTCAGGAGTATAAAACATTGCTAGAAGTGATCATTGCCTTTTGAGTTTATCTCAACATAGAAGTTGAAAACCATGTGCCAATTTGTGCACATACGAAGGGGGAAGCTGGGTTTGCATTTGTTGGTTTGGGGTGGGGAGAGTGTTGTTTTCTCTTCAGTTGGGGAAAGCGTATTCATTCTTCTAATTAGCTGCAGTGTTTTAGGATAAGAAATGTTGTCTTTTTTTTTTTGGATAACATCGTCTCATAGAACCAGGCATCATTTGTGCTGGACTCACAACTTGGCATTATTGAAGTGCTCGGCACTGGAAGAGGCTGATTTCCCGTACCTTATTCAAACACCTTTGGGGTAGAATACATTTCGAGCTGTGAATTTTAGCAGTCACCCTTTAAGGCTGATGCTTGTTAATATTATGTACTTTTTCAGAATTATTTTTTTTCTGGCTGTCACAGCATTGTTTAAGACTGAGATAATTGCTTTATCGAATATTCCTGC
The DNA here is from genome assembly GCA_013396755.1 of Sclerurus mexicanus. NCBI lineage: Eukaryota > Metazoa > Chordata > Aves > Passeriformes > Furnariidae > Sclerurus > Sclerurus mexicanus. The sequence goes on along the minus strand of VWZF01006236.1, from coordinate 994,992 downwards.
CCTCTGTCAGTACATAGATAATAATGATGTAAATGCATTCACCCTTCGCTTCTCAGAGTTTAGCTGTAATTTTAGAACATAATTTTATACATCTCTTTGGGAATTTCATTGAGAAGAGGCAGCACCACTCAGTCTTTTGAAGGACTTGGGGCTGCACTGTACTAAACGTTGTCCGTACATAACAACTGAAAGGTTGGCATAATCCCCAAATCATTGATGTTGTTAAGATTCTATGGAAATAACACCATTACTGGCAACAGGCAACACCCTTCAGTTTGTGTATTGGTCTTAATTCATGCATCTGAACTACTGTATATCTTACAAACCTGACCTTTTCACATAACTGTAGTAGCGTCATCAGTGACTTGCATTATAAGTAGGCTGGAAAGATCCATGCAGCACCCTTGCACTAAAAGCACAAATCTGCCACACAGATAAATGTTTTAACTGGCAGGAAAACATCAGAGTCATGGGGAAACTTGAAAAATGGCAGCAAGCAGATAACAATGATCTCAAGCTTGTAATTAGCTGTGCTGTGGGTTAATATTACATTTTTTCTAGTCCCAGGCACCTTCAGTTGCAAACCAAGTGAGGAGACGTGTCTTCATATCATTTAGAAGTCTGTATTTTCTTTATTTAATAATATTTTTGTTTGACTGTCTTGACCTTCCAGCTAAAAATCAAGTTTCACTGTTACCAGTGAATTTTCTGAGTAGAAGGAGGATATGAAGGGGATAAGGGTCTCCATTTTTGTTTGCAAACTTATTGTGAGATTATGTTACCTCTGTTATGTCTCTTTGTTCAAGTTATGTTGTTATTTTAGCCCAAAAAAGGCCAAAGATCATCAACGAAAGTGCATGTAGAGTAAAGCTGCTCCTGTAAAATTGATGATCTGTCCAATTATTTATCTATAGAGGCTGCTGGGAAGAAACGCAACTATCTCAGTTCTCAGACCCCTCTGCTAGGTTGAACTTCATGGCTGGAGGTTTAATCCCTAAGTGTCATATCAACAATTCATTCTGTGATATTCTGGCTGACATGCTCTCCTTCCTTATTTATTGATGTCTTCAGTCATCGACAATGAGAGGAAAATACACTATTCGTCAAAGTGACGGTGTTTTACCCTCACTTACAGTTGATGCTGCTGTCACACTGATGGTTGGAAAATAAACTCAATCATTATAAAAAGCTAAGAGTGTGAACTTGCCAGTGACAGGAAGAAGATGAAAAAAAAAATCCCACAGTAGCTTGCTTAAAATTGGTGTAATAAAACTGTTTCCTATAAAGATATTTTTGAGCTTTGTTCATGAAATACCAAGCCATTTTAGCCATTTCCTTTATACTTTACTTTCCTTTGAAGAAAATCTTCTCCTCACATGCCTTTATGCCTGCAAACATATGTATAATTTTTAGTAATAAATACACTTATTATCGTTTCACCTTGTGCTAGGAGGTTCGTAACTTGTTGATTTTTTTTGCCTCTCTTTTTAAGAGATCCTGCTTTGTTTTTTTCTCCCTTAGATTACACTGAACACGTGTATCTGTTTGTGTATTACAGTATTTTGAGTGCTTTGATGAGGAAAAGCTCGGTGTAGTTTCGTGCAGCAAGTCCTTTGACGTGCAAGCATTGGCAAAGCTCTCGCGAGTCGCTTTCCTAGGCTGCCATTTGTGCGGATGTGCCGCACCGTGCAGCCTCTCCAACTCCAGAACCGTGCATCTTACCACATCTCACCTTTGGGAGGCATTGTATATACAGCTAAAAGGAAAGAGCAGCAAGCCAAGAGGGACAAGATAGCATAATGAGGATGTCAATTTGTGGTCAGAGGAAATATTTATCTTACTTGTACTGTACTTGGCAACTGATAGAGAAATATATATGTAATGAATTTCCTTAGACTTTATCTGGCAGACTGTGTACCTTGTGTTAAATGGATTTTTTTTAAAAAAAAAATAAAAAAAAATTGCTTGTCTCAAACTTTTAAAGTTTGAGATGATTCTACTTTGGATTGCTTCCTGAAAATGGACTGTATCTATTAAAAAAAACTCCAAACAAAAATAAAAAATCATAGTCATGTTTACTAACATAATGATTCATTTTCTCAAGGCTCCACAAATAATGACATTTTAAGATCCCACTTAGCAGAACAAAAGCAGGGCATGTTTTTTGTTGTTTATAAAAAAGAAAAAAAAGTAATGTTTTTGTAGTTTTACTGTTTTGGTGTCTCAGGTAAGCCTGCTAAGTTACCTAAATGAACATGCACAGCAATGCTGGTTGTTTCACATGTGCTGTGTGTCCTGGGGCAAGCTCCAGCTGCTTCAGCTCCATCTTTTTCCCCATCTGTAAAATGGGAATGATTTAACTTATTTTTATCCTTCGGGGAAATACAGGGAGAGTTCCTTAACGTTTCTATAGAGCTTTGAAGATTAAAATCTCTTCTCTGTACTTGCTGTTAGTATTTCAGTGTTAGAGAAGCATTTGACTGAAGCTGTTCGAAGAATAAAGTTTTGGCATTTTGTGTTGTCTTTGTACCAGATCTTGAGGCCTCTCCACTATAATTTTACAACCTTTGGTTCAGCGTAAGCTGCGGAAGCAAACAACCCCTGTGTAAACAAAGGGTGATGACTATAAATTAATGTCTACTTCTGCTATTAAAAACATCAGGAGATTACAGCATATCTGAGCTTGCCAGAAATAGTCCATGATGGAGCAAAGCAGACACCAGTAACTGGGCTTAGCCTGAAAAAGCGTTTATTTAAGCAATGCTGAGAGGCACAGAGCGCGATTTTCTTCTAATAGGACTTCTCAGTGTCTTTAGACATTTAAGGCTGGTGGTTTAGCAAAGGCTTTCTGACTTCCTTTGTAAGACAAGGAGGGGCTTAGGGAGTATATAGTGAGTATGAGCAGCCAGCACTAAGAGCAAGTCTGAAAGTCTTCTTGCCTTTGTTTCACAGACCAAAGGTCAGCATCAATTCCCAAGACCTAGACAACCTCAAGGGATTGCAGGGGAACAGCTTCTGGTTTGGTTTGCTGCTTCAGTTTTACGTTGTTTGAAAAAACCTAAACTTTAGTATAATGATGTCTTCCTCTTTGCAGTTAGGAGGAGTGATTAGGCTACCACATGTATTGAATGCTATTGTTAGAATCTAACTTGGCATTTTGAGGCCTTACAGTCACAGGCTGTATTTTTCATGATTTACATTTTCATTTTTTAATGCAGAGCAGATTGGACAGGAGATGCTTGAAAACCTCAGCCATGACAGAGAGAAGATCCAGCGTGCTCGGGAAAGGGTAAGTTTGATAATAAGTAATTGCTGATCTTGCATTTTATTTGCATTAGGCAAGTTCTTTGTGCATGTAAAGTAATCCAGATGAGATATAATCATCATCTGCAGTGAAGAACTTGTCAAATGTCTTACGTGGGCCCAATCCTGCAAAGTCTCTCTCATGGGGAATCACACTGAAGTCACCAAATCTGCTTTCTGTCATTAACATCACAGGTCAGTTTTCTGTCCTTTCAAGGGTTTGTCCAAGTGTCCAATGACTTCTTGGACTTCATATGAAACAGTTCAGTATCATGACTGAGCTTCTAATAGCGGATCAGCCTTATTCTTTGTAGCTGCCAATGCTGGTACCTGCCTCCTTAGGCAGTTCTGTGTGAAAGGGCAGGCACTGGTTTCTTGCAGTGCTGCTCTGTGTCTGCAGTCAAGGTAACATATCTGTGTCATTTTTGGTTCACGTGGCCTTCATGGGGACGAGCTCTACTCTGCAGAATTAATGGGGATGCTCAGAAGCCCGTCCAGTCCAATGGATACAACTTTTCTGAACTTCAGTCTCAGGACCCAGCCTCTCTGGTTCTGGTTTCTGCTCACAGGGCCAGGAGAGACTGTGACTTTCTGTCTATAACATGTTGTTCAGATACGTTCCCAAGTGTCCAGGTTTGCCAAAGCTACGTCCTCCCACAAGTCTCTAACTGACCAATGGCACTTGAGAAACTCCTTTATCTATCCCGGGAGAGGGCCTGGGTAGGTTTGATTGGGAAAGCTTCATGTGACAGCTTTAATGAGGCATTTTCTGTCAGCTCTAGCAGTTGCTTTCTGAATTCCTGGATATTACCTACTTTAAAACATTAACTAAACCACTAAATGTAACAAAGGATCGCGAGCATTTAGCAAGTGTTGTCCAGGCACGTTGGTGTCTTATTTCACCTCCACCCCTCTCATCCCCAGTGACTGCTGAGTCTGAAATGCTTTTCTGTTTCTAGCTGGACAAGTAAAACTGAGGCAATGGAGATGAATGCCAGGTATCCCTTTCTGCTGATCCTGGAAATCCCCAGGAATGAGAAAGGGGGATGTAGTTCTGATCACTCAATGTACACGTGGCTCACAGCATAACTTCTCCTTTTCAGTGCTTTCTACCTGAAGAGCAAATTTCTTTGATGGCAAAACCTCTAAGCTGCAAAGAGCAAGGTTAAAAGTAAGGGTATTCTAGGAAAGCGTATCCCACCACAGTGCAGTAAAAGACCTCTTGGCATAATGGAAGAGCTCAAATTTCAAGTTTTTATCATAATCCACTTTAAATATTTTGTTTAGGGAATTCAGAAAAGTTCTCCAGTTGAGTCACATGGGTGGACCTGTCCCAGCTGTCTGTCTACTCAGATGAAAGCTAGGGATGATCTTGGATAACTTGGTGAGGTTTCCATTTTCTGGAGGTTTTTTTAAAGACCGGGGCAGAGGATGCTCTATCAATGCATAATATCTTTACACTAAACACCTGGTATTACTATCTTATCAATCAGGAAATGAACTTGTTTTCTGAAATGCTGTTTTCAACTTGAGTATGATGGTCAGCTTTATGATGGTCAGCTTTAACAGTTCAATGTTGTGAAAATCAGGAAGATTTTCTTATGAGCAAAATGTCAATGAGTTAATGTCTCAATAGTTTTGGTTAAATTTATAGATATGATTTTTCCTGTCTGTAGAATAAAACTTCTTTTTTCTTTTGAAGGCAAAGAGAAGGGATAAAAGCTCTGCTACAGGCCAGATAGGTTAACTGGGCTATACTGGAAGCAAAAGATGTAACATTTTTTAGGAAAAATATCAAATTAAAATGTGCCTAAGGAAGACAAGATATCAACGTCAGCATCTCACTCATCTTCCTGTTTTCTCATTTTTATTCTTAATACTATTTTTTAAACACCATGTAGGTTTGCCGTTACTATTATCAAAGCCTATTTCAAAATGCTTTGTGTGAAACAAGCAAGTGCCCATCACGTGCCATTTAAGAGGTTTGCATGCCACTAGTTCTTTGGCTTCTGTGGTGCACTGGTATTGGTAAAGAAATAATGAGAGAACCGCAATCAGATAATTCAGTTTTCAATAAAAACAAACTTACAGTTTGCAACTCTTTATGTTGGTTTTTTTTCTGCCAGCGCAGGAAGAAAAGGTGGTTTTTTAGTGTTCTCTTGGGAGGTAGCCAGAGATCTTCCAACTATATGTGTACGTGTTTGTTTCTTTTTTAATGCTTCTTTCACTTATTTTGTGGGTTTTTTTATTACCATAAAAACATGAGGTCGTCTTGCTTAGAGGAGTTTGTCAAACCTCTAAGATTCAGCCTCCCCTTCCTAACTATCAGCACTGATTCTAGCTGTCAGGTAGAATCCTGCAGCAAGAGAGGAAAGTTAGGATCAAACATTTAATGGTAAAAAGGAGAGCGCTACTTTTCTGTGAAAAGGGAGGAGAAGCCCCAAGTGTTAAATGCATCTTTATGAATAATAAAAGACCAATGTAAAGCATACATTTGTACTTCAGATTCCCTTCTAGCATAGATAAGAACTTGGCTTTTTAATGAGCCTTTCAAAAATTATTGTGACGTTTTTTCTTCTGTTACTTGTGTCAAACCAGGCTAAACTGCTTTTCTGGAGCTTGAATTGTCTAGATGAATCAGGAAAAAATGAGGGAATGGCCTCCCTGGAATATAATGCTCATCTTTGTTCCATCACAGCACATAATTACAGAGATCTGAGAGTCAGTGCAAGCCTTCCCACTGAATATGATATTGCTAAGAGCAAGTCTTGATTGGTGTTATCCAGTCCCGGCTTCTACTTGGTATTTTCTTAATAGCTGTTAGAAGAACAAGGAGACAATTTATGCAAAAAGGTTATGTGTCATTGATTGCAACTACTGATTTCAGTAATAAACATTAAATTTGGTAGCAAATATTTACAGTATTGGGCTCCAGAATAAAGACTGGGTTTAATATTGCTGCTGTTCGTATATTCAAAATATAATAGTGGTTTGTTATGGTGAAGGTGATTTGTTATTGGAAGGCTGCCACTCTTCTTGGCAGTGTGACTGTTTTGATGGATTTCTAACACAGGATGCATTTTGTCTACTACAACAAAGTTTTTTAGTAAGAAGTCAATGAGTCAGGTAATCCTTTCAATCTGACTTCATAAAGAAGAGGTAAATATTCAGCTTTCATAAGGAGAAGAATATTTTTATATATGTACACACAGCTGTGTTTTGGGACATGTTAGAAACAGAGGTCCCTGCTATTTAATAACTGAAATAATCAGAATCATTGCATTACCTTTTACAGTAGATTTTGCTGTTCCACTGGTTCCAAGATGTCTAAGGAGTCAAAAGATGTCTCTCCTCTGGCTGCCAGTGGCAAAAGAGGCAATAGAAGACTAATTCCTTTCTTCCTATAGTCTTCTTCATTTCTAGCTTTCCTTTTGTGGAACATTAATAAAAATAGAGGGAACATTTTAATCCATTTTAAACAGCAATATAAGTAAATATGAAGTTCATTTGCTTCATAACTCCCCATCCTCATCTCCTCAGTTTTGTTTTTACTCAGTTGTGCTTTTACCTATTTTGCAAGATTTTTGAGAGCTGTAGAACAAGTCAGCTAATTAAATTTAGCCGTAAGCTCTAGGTTTCCTTTGTCCTAATAAACTATAAAAAGCGTCTTTTCAGCGAGTTCAGAGATACTTACATGAAAAAAAATATATATGATACGGTTTCTGTACCTATATATACTATATACTGTTTACAACGTTTATAAGCACCCATGCCAGTGGTGGCTGCTGTAAGGTCTGTACAAGCTTTGTATTTGAGGGACAGTAGAGGCATAATTCTTTTACACATCTTTAAACTGCTGTCTTTGAAAAACAGTGAAAGAAAAATAAGTTTTTCTTTTCGTAAAGCATCAGGAAAACAGTACGCGGCTGTCTCTTCATCCCTTGATCCCTTCACTAGCATATATAACCAATACACGTGCACGTATCAGTGGGAATTATGGATACCAATGTATACAGCTTCTACCTGCAACCCTTTATTTATAAAGCTTTTGCTCTTTATCCTGACTCACCTCTGTTGCCTCAATTTCTTATCTTTCCTGTTTCATCTGGATGTAAGTGAGAGCAAGACAAAACATTTTCAAATTTCAGAGCTTCAGTGGTTTTGAGAGCTTGTTGTGGGCTAAACCTGAAGCTGATTGACTCAAACAATGGAAATATCTGTCCTTTGTACAAATATATGTATGTGTGCCTTTTACCTTTAACGAGACTCTTTTCCCTCCAGCTTAGAGAAACAGATGCAAACCTGGGGAAGAGTTCCAGGATTTTGACGGGAATGTTACGAAGGTAAGGCCAAGGTAGGGACATTTCTTCTCTTTCTTTTTGTCTTCTCTTCCTCCATGCCTTATTTTCAGTTTTAATTCAACCTCGGTGTTGTGCTGACATACCTGGCTTTTTTTTACGCATATGTGGAATGTCTTTGGATGAATGCTGGCAGTGAATCCAGCGTGGCTTTGTCACACCTGTGGAAAGAGTTTTCTGTACCCTGAGGGACAGCCATTGCATAAAGATTTCTCATCTGTTTTTTTTGTATTTATTTGGGGCATTTTGGATGTGTGTTGTAAAATTAAGCTTTTTGATGATGAATTCCTATGTTCCTTGTTTTTGAGTGATTTTGGTGTTTTGAGGGGGTTTTTTGCCTGTGAAAGTGAGGAAGTTTGTAAATGTTTTTGGGCAGCGTGAATTTGCGTGCAGAGGAAAGGTTGAAATTGTCAATTCTGCCTAAATAGATGGGGAGACACACAGTCAACCCTTGTGGATTTCGCATATTTCTTCCATGCTTTCAGTATTATGAAAATTGTCCCTGGGATCAAAACGAGGTGATACAGAAAGGGAAGTTGTGCAATGTCCTAAAACTCTGTGTGGGACCGCAGGGAGGGAGTTACCCACCAATTACTTCTCACCTTTAATTTACATCGGTGCATTCTCAGGCAGATTTTTTTGAATTAGTGACTTCTCTGGGTGTGTGTTCTTTACCCAGTGAAACAGCACTCGAGCTTCTCTGTGATGTCCCTATTTCTATATATATTCAGCTCCCTGAAGCAGAGCATCCCTCTAGTAAGCAGTGCTGGGTACTACGAAAACATGGTTTTGAAGCAGTTTAGTGCTCTGAACAATTCAGTATGAAATTACCCTTACTGTGAGCTTCTGTGTTGTGTATTTGCTTAATGCACTTGACTTATTAAGAAAAAAATGAAAAAAAAAGGTTAAAAAAAGGAGAAAGTTTTAGCAGGTTGTTGATTTGTCACTTGGCTTGGGAAATAAGAAAACCAGCATTTTGTAAGTTGTTCTTTAGTGCAAAGCTTTCTCTTTCCATAAGTCTCCTCAGAAAAATACCTTTGTTAGTTCCTTGTATACCAAATTGACAAAGGTTAAAATGACTGAACCTCATGCCTTCATTCCATGGATTTCTCACAATTCCAACTCCAAACTGTAACATATAAAATTCTCTGATTAAGAGTAATATGTAAATGACACAAGCTAAATTCAAAATCCATGGAGAAAGGAAGTGGCAATTGAAAGGGATGGTTCAGTGCCTGTAGACAATCAAAATAAACTATAAAAAAATGAACGAAAGAAAAGACACAACTAAACCCAAGTCTCCCCAGGAAGGGCTCTGCGACATGAGCTGTAACGAATATTCTGCATATGTCTCCATTTTGTCAAATCTCATTAAAGGGGTTTCTTGCTTTATGTCAATTGAGCTGTCCAAAAATCATTCATCATTTTAGTGTAAAAAAAAATCATGCAGTTATTTAAATAATATCATATTAATGTTAAAGTTCAGCTGTCATTTAATAGTATGGCTTAATCAGACATAGCATTTAGGAAAAATAGTTTTTTCGGGCTTTACTTGGCTTTCAGGTTGGCAGATTCAAATAAGGATTTATGGGTTTCTAAACCAATGTATTCTTTCCATGTTTATGCTTGAGGTACCCCAGCCTTTTTTGCAGCACCCTGTAGTCTGTTATTTTCAATAAAATAAAGTATCTCCTCGTATTGTGTTTGAATACATTTGCAAGTAATTTGGAGAAGCTGAAACAAAAACATATGCTGTAACCTTTGACTTTGTTTTGTGTTTGGGAATCGCAGTTAGGAGTCCTAGTTTATAAGTGTTCCATAAGCCAAATGAAAAATACAGTCTTTCTGAAATATACTTGGGCTCTCCTTTTCAGACAAAAGGATTATGTAGTCAAACACCATGATGGCATGTTTCTGTGTGTCAGAAAGGCATTGGATTTCCTTTTTCTTCAACAAAAGTGCAGAGCTGAGTCACCCGTCTAGATGAAAGGCAGGTTAGGATTTAAGCTCAGTTCAGGTAAATGTGCCAAAAGCAGTAGATAAGTCTCAGGATATTATTTAAAACCACGGTGAATTTAGTTTGTGACTGTTGGGTAGAAGGGTCTGGCCTTGTCCCAGCCTCAGCATCATCCCAATGTTGTGTGGTTACAAGAATAATGAAATACAGACCCCAAGAAATCAGCATGAATTTGATAAATACAACTGTAGGAAATATAATCAACACAGATTGGCACTTGTGTCCTAATTTCTGCATCCTTCGCTACATACCACCCAATGTTTCATGTAATTGCTGGAACCAATAAAATAAAACGCTGGAGGACCATTATCAATGCATTATCACATCAATAAATACTGTACAGAAAAGGTAATGTTAAATTGAACACTGCTCAATGTAGTTGCTGCTCCCACAATATATATTTACTGATATGCTTGAAGTTGTCTGCCAGGCTAACACCCTGTGCCTCAAATTAATGCCTAACTATTTCTAATTTTACCGTCTGGGATAGGTAAAGCAGCATCTCTTTTGAATCTTGAAGAATATATTAAGAGATCAGGTATTTAGATAGCTAGAGGGCTAAATCACTGCCTTCATATGACCTAAATTCCCTGGCCATGTGTTTGTGCATCAAGTGTTCTGGAGATGGGGGAACAAAGGAACAGACAGGGTTTGTAGGTTGGTGTAGTTCACAAAGGAGATCAGTGGCATAATAGGGATAGGTCTTCCTATCCCAGCTTGCTGCTCTAGCAATTTAAGGTACCCAGCCTTATGTATTGGAATTTGTTGTCTCCTGGTATTTTGTCTATGGGGGTAAGAGTATTTTTCCAATAAGTGTTTTTAAATATTCTTGCATTTGAAATGATCTGTACATTCATCATATTCCTTTTTCTTTTCACATAGAATCTACTTAGATTCTGCTAAACTAGTATATTTCTCTTAGAGCACTGCATTACTAGGATAAGGGGGAATGGCTTCAAACTGAAAGAGAGTAGATTTAGATTAGATATTAGGAAGAAATTCTTCAGTGTGAGTGTGATGTGGCACTGGAAGAGGTTGTCTGAGCTCTCTATCCCTTAACCTCTACCCCAGTGTGAATTGGGGAGCACAGTGTGCTAAAAAGGAGCAGAAAATAATGTGTTCTGGAAGATCTTCAGTCTTTTGCCAATATCCTAAGCCAATAGCCTATAAAAGCTTTTAAGAAAAGAATTTGGAAAGTCTCCAAGCCACACACGGCCCAGTGGGAAACAAACAAACGTAAAAGTAACCAGATAAAAATTTTAGTAGATTTGAATCTTTATTCAATTAGCAGATAAGTTCTATTTACCCCCCTTCAAATTGTGGGGAAAAAAATACTTCATAAAAATAGCTGCTACCCTCCAGATCAATGTTTTATCCAGTCTCGTTCACCAGGAAATTTTTATGCCAACAATTCCCTTTTAATCTTCAGATTTCAATCTTCTGGATTGTTATCAATGATGCTTTGAGAAGCTTATGAATGCATCTGCTCTTATAAAAGAGACTTCTGAAATTTGATTTCCAGCGGGACAGAGACACTACCTCCAGCTGACAGAAATGAAGCAGTAAGTGTTCAGCTCTCAGGTAGTAAGTTAAGTGACTTGCCAACAGCTGCGTGACCAGTGTGACCACAGTCAGAAATGGAGTGCCTGTGCCCTGGGCTAGCTGGGGGCATGCTGCTTCACTCTGATTTCCAGGAAAGTTCTGGGAGTCTTGCTTCTTGAATCACTTCTGGTGAAACTTCCTTCTACTTTTGAGCTCCAGGATAGTCCAGACCTTAGAGTTATTTTTCAGCATTTCGTAGAATCGTGGGATAATTTAGGTTGGAAGGCACCTCTAGAGGTCATCTGGTCCAACCTCCTGCTCAGTGCAAGTCTCATTTAGAGCAGGTTGCTCAGAGTCTTCTCCAGTCAAGTTTCGAACACATCCAAGGTTAGGGATACTAATGCGTCTCTGAGCAACCTGTTCCAGTAGCATTTGAAACAAGCAATTTCTCCAGGTATAGAACAGAAATTTCCCAGCATCCAGCTTGTGCCCATTGCCTCTGGTCCTAAGCAGAAGCAATTTAAAACATGTTTTTTAGAACTGACCTTCAGAATTTGGGCCTGGACTGCAGTAGTTTCTAGTAGTTCTCCAACAGCTTCAGCAGTGGAGAAGTCACTGGCTGAGAGGACACTCCTTGTGGGGCAGTTCTTTAAACAGGGTGTGGGATGCTCTACCTGCTTGGTCCAGTGGCTGTTCAGCATGCAAAGGACTTATTTATTTGCTTTCTCACACTCCTAGAGATGTGAAAAGTTAATGATGGCTGTTCTGCCTTCTTGTTTCACTACAAAGCTCACGTTTCTGTGTGTTGAAGAACATCAGCAGAGACAGTCGTGTCCATGTTGACACAAACCAAAACAAAGAGTGTTACCACTGCTGTTTTTCCCTATTTCCCTACCAATATCTATTTCTACCCCCAAAAGTCCATAACAAAAAAAGATTTTATTTTGAGCTAAAGCCTCTCTCAGTCATATTAGGCCATGGCTGTCAGGTCTCTGCAGTCTTCTGAAGACAGCTCTTTGTATCACCAATCCAGAGGTTTAGCATACTACTAGATTTGCCTTGTTTTCATGCTAATAGAGGAGTTCCTCTTTCCAGCAGAAACTTTGCATGTTTGGTCTCAAGCCAAAAGAAGTGTGAGTAGAAATTGTTTCAGCAACTTTTTTTGGTATATGTATTTCTATTTTTACTTCAAGATGTATTTCTACAGTGAAAAATGATTGAAACGGTAAATCCTCTAGCAACATGTCTGCTCCCTGTTGAATATTTACAGCTGCAGCTGTTTACTTCAGTAATTTAGACCTTGATTCAGGAACATATTTGAGCATATGGTTAACTTAAACCAGAGGAGCAATTCCCTTAACTTAAGGGAGGCTGAATAAGGGAGGGAGCGAGTGGCAGAATGATTCCAGGTCATCTCTTGGGGCAACACAGCTTTTATTGTGCTCCTTGCAAATCATGTCCTTAATTTTTCTATTGTTAACTGGAAACCATAAAATACACATAATGTATTTTAATGCTTGTTACTGTTAGTATAATAACTTTTTTTTAATTTTTCTGACTTTTAAGCATTTAATACAGTTGCATGATTCTTATACTATTGTACATGTTTGTGTTTTGTTATGCAACTAACCTTTATCAATTATGAAGTGTTGAATCTTTTCAGACGGAAGCTGCCAAGCTCTGTGGTGCTATTAATAACAATATAGTCCTTGGACAAGGAACATAGATCTTGTTATTCCAGATTAAACCTTGGCATTAATTAGTACCTAGTTGTTCCTCACTTTGTCTCTGACTTTAAAAAGAAACCTTGTTTCTTTATTGAAGTGATGGACAAAACAGATGGAAAACATAAATGCAGTGTCAGCAAAATTCCCAAGGGTGAGTGTTCTTCATCACTAGGAGTCCAACAAAAAAAGCACAGGAAATGTACCTCTAGGTCTGAACAGCAAATATTTTAAAATAGTATGGGACACTGTGTGTTCCCTGTTCTAAGTCTAGATCTGATGTGATCTGATGCATGTAAGATGCATTTCTTATTTTAAATAATCAATCGAGAGCCATTTTATAAACCTTGCTCATCCTTCTTGGATGGTGGTGTGCGTGTTGTTTCCAAAATACTTTTGAAAAATCTTATCCCACTTTCTTTCGGTGTTAGAAATGCTGTTCAGTTCATGCACCTTGGAAGGTGCAGAAATCTTTTGAGCTGCTGTATCATCACCATAGCTACAGCATCAGTGGACATGGAGAGTTCCATGTCATACGTACTGAATGCCTTGCAGAATGGGACCAACTTCAGCATCACAGGCATGTAGCTGGCATTAGTTTAATGCCACCTTAGCCTTTGCAGACCTTCATCTCTAACAACCTATGTGATACAGAGTTAAGTTTCCTTCAAGCCTGAAAAAAGGAGCATCATGATTGATTTTTACATCTAATAACTTAAATGCATCAGATAAAATAAGCCAGTGTTTTAATCTTCTCATGCCCAAACAGGCTAAGGAGGGTATGTCCCTCATTCATTGAGATAGAAGCATTTATATCATAGCATTGTTTTCTTTTTCAGACTGTTGGAAGGCTTTATCCACATGTCAAGCTGCCTATACTATGTCCATTATGAGCAGGGTTCTCAGCGTTCTTCAGACGATATTTCTTAAATCTGTTTTTCTCTTCCTTTTTGAAATGTCCAACAGCCTTTTTTTCTGTCCTCTCCATTCCCTCTTTTCTATCATCTGGAATTACTATCTCATTTGCCCCCCTTCTATCTACTCGTGTCCAGCTGAACAGCTGGAAAGAACATTATCTAAAGCACAGTTGTGTTTCTGCAGGAAAGCAGGATCCCAGTGGATAATTATCCTAGCTAGTCCTCGACTGCATATACCAAGAATGTAAAGCATTGTAATAGATTAAGTATCATGTAACCCTTTGTGATTGTTTTCTGTACTGAGATGTGATGACTACCATTAGGCAGCCAGAGCCTAAAATGGTTCCTAGTGTCATGAGTGAAACAAAAGGCATTTCATCGTAAGCATTGTCATGTCTGAACCGCAACAGGTATGCCAGGACATGCTTTCATGAGAAGGCATGTTTTATATCAGCATCATCAGGGCAGTGCTTTCCTGCAGTATTTTCAAGTTGATTCCAGTTGGATGAGTTCTCTCTGACGTGATATTCAGGAATAGTGAAGGTAGTGAAAATATTTTGAATGTGGTAGAATTGTTGACGTGAAGCAGCAAAATTTGAAATAATTGGAGACAAATCTTCAGAAATTAAGTCAAACTCTTTAAGGCTGGTAGTTGATTAAGGATCACGTTCTTGAACCACTCATGCTATAACTGTGACAGAACAATATGTGTCAAATGTAACACGTTCCTTTACTACGCAGTGTTTAAGCCATAAATTCCTAAATGTAGCATATCACAGATATGCATGATATCTTGCCACACAGGTCACTTCATTTTGATCCATAAATTTACCAAAAGAAATAGAACCAAACTTGCACGTGAGCTCAGAAAAGTTCATCTCTCTGTGTTAAGGCAGGATTGACTGACCATTTCAATCCTGGCAGATATTTGTTTGGCCTGCTCTGCACTGCTCAATGTTCCCCATCTCTTCAATCAGATCATTCCAAGTTTTCCCTAATGTTTAGCCCAAACCCTTTTTCCTGGGTAGACAGAGAGCTTTTATGTGCTGGTGCATTTGAGGAGATTTCTGGTGATTTGTGCCGTGGAAAGAAATTTCTGCCAAACTTTTCAAGAATTAGAGAACATAAATAATAGTGTGCAGAATTAAATTTCAGTTTCTAGTTTTCATCAAGGTAAGCCTTTTCATGGGATTTGGGTATGTAAAAATGGAAGACACTGATCGTGTTCTCATAGGCAAATCCTGAAAGCTCAGCATCTCCACAGAGTAGCTTCATGTGTAGTTGTCACTGAAACTAGACTGTGTACTAAACCAACTAAAAGCATTATTTGAAACTCAAACAAAATCAACAAAAGACAGAGATTTAACTTTTTTGATGACATTTCTAAATGTTTAAAGGAAAAGACAATAATTGTGACACACCAGCATTTTGGACAGAGCTGGTGTTTGGAAGCAAATGAAGGAATGCAAATTGATTTGCCTAGTCTTCCATCAGGTGTCTGCAGCATCTTTCTTAATCTTTATCAGGTAAAGACCCTCTTTTGTGCATTCTGAGTATGATTTCCAGTGACACTTGGCACTTTTCTTGCCACGCTCGATTGAAATTTTCAGCTTTTAATAAAAGCAAAACTAATTTGGCTTTCCATCACAATTCTGGTCACACACTAAGGACTTTAAGAAAACAATGAAGTAATGATTTAAACAAATCAGTTTAAAACTGTTGTGATATCAGAATCTTATCCTTATTAGCTAATCTTTTCGATTAGATCATTCTCAGTCTAGGTCATAGTAGCAGGTCAGGGTTTTGGCTGTGCTCAAGAGGCAAGTGATTAAATGACCAACATCTGGAAAAAGGAAAACTCAGGATTTGCTGAGTACAATTTTTGTTCAAGTCTGTCAGTGAATTTCTACCACAAAATCCAGGACCTGAATCTGCAAGTCATAGTTGTTTGAGTAGTTTGCTCATCTGTAGCCCTAACATTGAAAAAGGATCTCTTTTAGTTTGAGCAGTTTGGTTAGAGGTGACATGGGATGGGTGATGGTTGTATTGCTGTTGTTGTTGTTCATGTTGTAGTTTTACAAAGAAGGCCATAAATTTTGACTGTGAGAGATCAATATCTTGCTTCAGACAAACCTATATTTTCAGTGCTAATGCTCCTTCAGTCTTAGAATCAGGATTATAACAGAGATTTTAAAATAATGTTTTAAAGTCAGTTTATTAATTGACTGGGTTTTCTTGAAGACACAAAAAATTAGTCAATGAATTTGAAGTCAGGAGCTGCAATTTATTAGAGTTATAAATAGTATTAGTATTCTCGACTTTAAAAACATAGCAGGGGAGTTTTTCACTGGCCTGTATACCTTCTGCAAATATTAAAGATTTTCCATGTATGTTAACATGGCTTAGCATTCAGGATCTCACTATACAGCATTTATTACCTAAGAGCTCTTGTTTAGCTTGGAATATGCTATGTTAATCAAGGTGTAACCCTGAAGGTTTTTGCAATATTTGTGAGAGCAAAGTTTTCATCTTGTCTTTTACTTACATAGTAGATCTGATGATAGTTTAAGATCACAACACTAATGGGTATTTTTTCTTCTTGAATAAAAATCACATTTTAAAATTATTTTTGCCCCAACTCCCTACCTCCCTCCGGATAAAAATGCCTGCGCAAGCAAAAAAAAGCCCACCGCTGTTCTTTCTCTGACATGCTTATCATGGCCGCAAATAATGCAGTTAAATAGGGAATTGTTTGGCAAACATGATTCTAAGTGTGCCTGGTCTTGCCGAGATGCTGGGAAGCATATGGTCTGCTTTATCCATGCCAAGAAACTTCCTTGCTCCTTTCTGTCACCACTATATTTTTCCAATGCAGTGTTCAGTGTAAACGGCACACACGTGTTGATTGTGAAGGTAGCATTCTTTCAGTACAGCCTTCAGCTAATTACTCTTAGTGGCAGTGGGGCTTTGTACCTCATTTGTGAACAGCTATTTATACTACTACACCAGTACAAAGCAATGTTTCACATTACCAGTTTACCAGACTATTACACCATTGTGTTTTAATCCACTGTAGGTGGATGGAGAATATGAGCCATCTGTTTTATTTAATGATATAATCAGTAAACAATATATGCACTTTACACATTTGGTCATTAAAGATGCCCATATTGTTGGACCCTGTATTTACATTGTAAATTGATGTATTCACACATCGGCTTGTTCTGGTGTAAAAGGCTTGCTGTGTTCATAAGCTGGTACAAAGCAAGCTCAGTAACTGCTCAAACCCGGCGCAGGTGGTCGAGCTAGTTGCCACACAGATCAAAAGTCAAACAACTGTGAATCTTCCTTTGAAAAGGCATTTAGAGAGACAAGGCTGGTCTTATCTTCACAAACAAGAAAGAGTTATAGATATACATCATGAAGTTATGAGAACAAAAGGGGGTTTCATAATCACTCTGCGTCAGAAAATCCAGTACTGCAGACTTTTGTAAAGACATCTTTGGAATATAAAGACCGTCTTATTTTCCTGGACAAAATTTAGGGGAGTTAGTCTGAATTATTAAATATGAGAAGGTTCAGTCATTTCAAAACTTTGGAGACAAGAAGATGCTTTCTCCAATAGTAGATTTGATTTAATTTCATTTTCAGCAATCCATAAGCAGAATAAAACAGACAGCAACAGCAAAACCCAGTCTTATTCAAGGGGTAGAGGTGAATGGATGTATTTGCGCTAAAAACAAAGGAAATCAGTCGATATTTCAATTTCCCCAAAGTACCCTTGGTGAGTGCCAAAAAATAACGACGAAAATACATGAAAAATTCATTGATAAGTAAGGTCTTGTTTGCTGGCACATTTGTAAAGAGGTGGAAGATCACACAATCATGTATTAAAACAGTAGTGTCCCTTTTAGTGCTTTACTTCACAATGTGCTTAAGATACCTAGAATTTAAATCTTTACTGGAGGATTCAGTCTCACTTCTCGTTGTGTTTTCTGAGGAAATAGAATCGGGTTTATCACCGGGTGAAGGCCTGGCTGGCATTGACAGTAGAGAGGGAAGGGAAGGGACTGGGGGACGTGTTATGGCTGGGAGGGAGTTGGCAGGTCAGCAAGGCTGGAGGAGTCTTGGGCGTCACACCACAACTGCTCTTGGAGGCAGAGCCCTGTGAATGCCAGCTCTTCAGCCCAGTTTGAGATCATCTTTTAGAGCAGCGGGGTGTCTGTCGAGGTGAGGGCTTACTCGTTTCTTGTTGTATGCAAAAAACTAGAAGCAAATTGTTAATACATGGAAGATTTTAATTTTGGTTTCTGTTCCTACCTAATGCAGATATAATCAGAGACACGAGGTATATACCCACTAACAAAGTCCATGTACTGAAGTGTGTTCACTTTCCATTTACTCTTACAAGCATAAGGAAATAGCTTTCTAAGTCTTTAAATCCATTTCAAAGACAAGCTAATTATATTATTCCCTTTTTTTAATCTTGAGGTGGGAAGAAAGAAGATTTTTTTACTAGTACTTTTTTTATGCTGGCATGAATTTTAGAGATAAAGTATTTTCAAGTGCATGAGCAAAGAGAAGGAAATGTCTCATTTTATGAGCTATTATATGTTTCAAAATATACAATATTTTCATGGTTAAAATATTTAAAATAGTACAAAGACTCTGCTGTAACTGCCCCTCTTATAGTCTTTTCATAGGTATTTCATATAAGTTGAATATTAAGCATTGGCGTGTTTGTATATGCGTTGTGATGTATTGCTTTTTGATTTTGAGATGTTGTGGAACTAACTGATTTCTAATCTTATAAAGGTGTTAAGATTTTTTTCCCCATCCCAATACAGTAAAAACAATCAGAAACTTGGCTACTGGTATTTGATTCTTAGCTTTGTCCTGGGCATATCTTAGGTAACTGCAGACACATCTGTTTCTGTGCATCTCTAAAATGAGGATAATGTTCCATATCACAGCAAAGCATTCCAAGAGCAAATGCCTTTAATTAATCTGTGCATGGTCCTCACATGACCTGATGAGAGTTTGTGAATGATGGACTAACTGGTAGCAGTGCCCATCCTGATTTGGAGTCATGGCTTAAATGGATTTAAAAGGGGTGAAAGAGAAGCATGGGAAGAAATTAGACTAGAGGGGTGTAGTGTGATTTCCCACAATAATCCATTACCAAGCACGTACTTCATCTCCTTAACTATTGAACATAGATACGAGAAGGAGGAGGTATCAATTCTTTGTTGTCTTCTTCAGGCGAAATAATTTTGAGGGCTCCAGGTGACAAACTCATCTTTCACTGGGCGACACTTTTCTTGTGTTGCAGACAGAAAAGAGTATTTGTGTTGGTTCAACAAATAAAATTAATGCATCCCTGGAGACATAATGAAGAAGTATGTATATGTATGTAGAAGAGCAGTAATGTTACATGTGTTGTGCTAGCCCAGGTAACTACTTCTTCCTTATCAATCTCCCCTTACTGCTTCTGTCAGAAATGATGTTCTTATAGCTTGCTGTGGACTGTAATGTATTGTTGCTGGCTGCTGTCAACCTGCAATCAATCAGTAGTTTACAAATGTCTGTTAAGTACTTTAAGGTTCCTCAAAGAAGAAATATATCCTTACAAATTCAATGTTTTATTACTTACTATCACAGTTTCCTTGTTCAAAGAAGATGTGGAGATGTGTAGTCTCAGGGGTAAAGTTACTTCCTCTGGCCAAAATTATCTTTGTCACCATCACCTCTCACCCATGGAAAAATAAAAAGAAACATAGTCTGTTACAGAACGTTGATGGTTAAAACCATGGAGATAATCTAAGAATGCATAAAATTTCCATCTCCTCTGTAGTAACTTGATGACAAAAACATACAAGCAAGCCTTTGAATAATATGATGTTCAGCTTCTGATTAAGGAGAAAATAAAAACATGGATTTCAACTGCATTTTGTTGAAACATCCACTGACACAATGTTGGTCTTAGCTGTAAAGTTGGAAGAAAGTTGGTTAGACCATTTGTGTGGCAGGCACGTGTTGAAAGTTAAAGTAGAGTGGCGTTCGAATGTGATAGCTGGTGATGACACTGTAAGAGCACCCTCTTCATGAATAGTATTCTTTATGGCACATCTCTTGTGCTGGTGTACTTGGTTGGTCATATTTTAATGGTCATCTTTAATTATTGATGATTTATTAAAGCTCTACCAGCTAGGAGCGAGAGAATTAAGTTCCCACATGCCAATTCCATCAGATGATTCCTCTTTGAGGAATCTAAGTGATCAAATGAGATGAACCATTTATAGTTCTTCAAACAGGGGCTGCTCACAAGTAGCTTTTTCTTACTAAATTTCCAGTGTCCTCTTTGAAGTAAGATGAAATATTTGGAATTACACAATACTCATACATAATGTTAAGCATGTTGTAGTATTGTTTTGGAAGAAACTGCACAAACAATATTAGCAGTGTTCCAGGTCCTCAGCACTCAGCTAAGGAAATGGAGACCTCATCTCAGAGATGCTCAGTGTAAATGGACAGCACAGATGACGTGGGGAATGTTGCATGAACCCAAAGAACAGGCAGTGCTGCAAAGATGCTGTCACGCAGAGATTTTTGTAAGCTTATAATTCTGTTCTTTGAAATCAATTGACAACCTTGTTCCCAAGTGCTTGTTCTCTGAATCTGAGAGGAGGAGCAGGTGCTCAAGATACCGGAGAGAAAAGCTGTTTTATAAATGTAGAGACTAGCTTACTTTAGAATTTCTATTTTGTCTCCTTGCTCCACAGACCTAATTAAATACAAGTTTAAAAGGAAAATACTGTTGTGACTGAGCTGGATAACAGAGATTGGTTGGGAGGGCTAATAAACCTGGCCCTAAACTATTGAGTTCTGAGACTTACTTTAGTTTAAGACCTACTGTACCCTGCTTTCTTTCATCCAAATCTGAGAATATGTAATCGTCATTTAAAGGAATGAACTTCTTTGTGAGGAGGAAGCCAAGAAGTGGCCCCAGAGAATGCCTGCCCACATGGAAAACCACCACCCTCTGACTTGATGGCTTCCATGCTAATGCATCTTTCAAGGGGGCCTCTTTGTCCTGCATTGTTACTCATTTGGCTCTTCTTTCAGTCTTAATTGTCATTAGCGTAGGGTTTTTTTCATAAAGTCATCTGGGGAATACTAGTTTATTGCATATTGTTGTGTTTGTCTAAAGACAATTGCACAAGCTTGAAACCTAATCCTTGTAATCTCTCCTAGTAGGAAGAGCTTGAGATAAATACTGCTGTATGCTGGGTGGGAGTGGGTCTCGACTTTTTGATCATCCATGTCTAAATGTTGAGTAATACTTAAGGGAAAATGTTCTCAAAACATTCCTTAGATGATTATTAGATTATATTTTATGTTTGATAAAAACTGGAAAATTGTGTAAATATTTGCTTAACATCCCACCCCTTAAGCAATTTATTTCTTTTCTGGCCTTCAACCCTCTTGCTCAGGGAAATGAGATCAGTCACTTTCTGTTTATATTCAGTTTCACTTTGCAGTTTTCCTGTACGTGTAGTGCGATTCCGCACTGCAGGGGCAGATTTAAATAATAAGTGGGGAATAAAGAGAAAAAAGGGGAAATTTTCTAGTGTCTTCCCAAGTTTTAAGAGTAAATAAGTGTTATAATTACACTGCTTGCATATGATGTGCTAATAAGTATTGTTATAATAAATTTAAAAAGTAATCTAGACCTTCTCCTCTATAAATTGTTTGTCACATAGTAAGTTGGACCAGTTTATACATATTATGATCCAGTGGCTACTGTTAAAATCAGCCTTTGGCAAAAGCGAGCACCTGTGGTATCTTGTTCTTAAAGAGGAAATCGCTTTTGTGTCTTGAATACTACGTAGTGGTTCAAGTTTTCTGGAAAATGCCAACTTTTTCACATAGACAGCAGTCAATACTCACATAGGTCAACTGTTCGGCTGTTTTCTCTCATCTGAATTTTTTGTTTTGGATCAATATAGAGTACAGGTCTCAATACCACAAACATCAGAATGAACGCTAGGTCACGATTAGAGCTCGACTAGATGGGATGAGGGGCTCAGGGTAACACTGTGTTAGGGAAGAAGAACCATCAGAGTCAGTGAATTGATCTCAAAGACTGAGGGCATGTCCGCACCAACCAGCGGCTGAAGCATTTCTGTCGAACAGTGCAAAACGGCTGCTTTGGAGGCAAGAAGTCCTGGAGTTTCCCTTGAGTCTTCTTTCTCTCCCACCATGTTTTTGCAATTAAGTACTGGAAGAAATTTTTTCCTTTTCCTTTTGTTTTTTGTTTTGTTTTAAATGTGCTACTTTTCCCTTAATGTGTAGCAGCTGATTTTACTCTGCTGGCTCACTTGGGCACAGAGACAAACCTCCTTTCAAGGAACAGAGTTCCAACATTGTTGTTGATTATTTTAATGGGAAGCCATCTGTAGCGGGCTCTCCAGCTACTTGATGGAGGAAAAAACCCGAGATGCAAGTATTTTAGCCAAAGCTAAAGCCCTTCCCTCTGTAATCTGGATGGACTCACAAAGTAGACCTGAAGGCATGTGTCTCCTCACCATGCTCACAAAGACCCGATTTTCAAGAGCAGCCAACCTGTGACAGACAGTCCCTTGGGAACACAACGGGCCTTCTTCAGAGTGTCACCCATTCTTGGCATGTCCCACAAAGTCGCAGTTGAGATCTGCTGCTCCTTTGTAGGACAAAGGATAAGTTTGCTTTCCAAGAGCTCTTTGTCCTTCCTTTTTCTGGATTACCCCATCTTATTTACCCAGAGTTTGAGTTTTCTTGCAGGAGGCTTGTGCTTCCTCTCCATCCCCTTCTGTGGTTTTCATAGACTGTCAGTTGGGGATGGTTTTGTCGTCTTTTGACAAACACATTCACTTAGAATCACAATGTGGTTGCTCCGAAAAAAAGGCGGCATTTCTTTTTTTCCTTCCTCTTTATGAACTGGAGACACAATGTGTAAGAGCTTGGTATAAGCTCACAATAGCACTTTGTCCTCTTTCACAACATTTGCCAAATAACTACTGTTGTGGCAACAGCTGTAACCAAGCATGGTGTCAGCTCATTTTGCCATAACATGACCGGGTGTCAATAATTTTAATATAATGTGAAACACACTCCCAGGCAGTGCAGTGAGGCATCAGATTATTAAATTCCTTGAAATGTCATCTGGATTTTTTTTTTTTGCATCAATTCAGGTCTCAGAACTGGACACTGTTGTGATTAAAAGAAAAATAACAGAAAATTCTCTCGTTATAGTAAACATTTCCAAGAAAACTCTAACCCTGAAGCAGACAGCTCTGCTCTGCTTACACAGACAGCAACAGCAAAGGCTCTGTGAAGGCTGCAAGGGGTGGAGGTTATAATTGTGGCTCCCAGTTGTTTGCTGCTCTTTACTGTAGCGCTTTCTCTAGTGACAATAAATGCTATTTATTTTTAGGCTTCTTTTTCTGAACTACTAATAAAAAGTGAAAGGTAGGAACCTGCTGAAGCATTTGTTTTTAATACATTGTTTACATACTGCTCTGAAGCACGATATTCAGCATTGTTATTAATAATGATGGAAACGTTAACATTTAATTGTGTAAAGCAATTAAAAAGCTCGACATTGCTACTTCTTGGGCTGAGTCCATTAATACAGCAAGCATTAGTAAGAAATATATCGAAGAAGTTGAACAAGGTCATAAATGTTCTGCGTGCAAAGAGCACCTAATGCTTTTTTTCCAAGCCTTTAAGAAGTAGTTTAAAAAAAAAAAATAACACCAAACAAAACCTTGTGAGATGAATAGATAAAAGGCTTTCTTGGTTTAGTTATGTCAGTTTGGCTTTTTCCTGTAATTGCTGGGGTTGTTTTGTTCCTAAAGAGAGAACGGATGCCAAGCTGAAGAGGTAATTTCTGAGCAGTGTTTCAAGGTATTGTGAAAGTTCTCAACTTTTCTGCAATAAGAAAAATAACATTTCTCTAATGATGTCTGTTTATTGCATATTGTTCTTCTGTGTGCAGTTCAGTGCAGCTGGCAGCAAGTACTGGGGAGGAACCCAGGGCTGAGGGAACAGCGTAGGGGAACCTGAGTACCCCCAAGTCTGTGTGGCGGCTCCTCTGGGTGCTGTCAAGCAGTCCTTACCTTACGTCACCAGGGATGAAATCGAAAGAGATCGCTTGCGTTTGATCCCAGGTGTCTTTACATTTGAATCCAAACAGGAAAAAGCTCCTGGCAGCACGAAGCTGGGTTGGAGGTGTTGATACTCCAGACATGTCCGGATGTCACTCTCCTTGTGTCAGATGGGCTGGCTGAGGGGCTTGCTTTCCCTTGGTAATCTTAGGAGTTACTTGCACAATGAAGGGGTCAGGTTTTTCTGACCTGTAAAGAGCTATAGCAGAGCTCAGTAGTTGTATCATTATGTACTGAGAAGTAAAGAAATTTTTACTGAGGAGGAGCTCAACCCAAAACCCTAAATGTGGATATTTCGAAACTTGGAATCTGTATCTGCATCTGAGTGCTGCAGGTTACATGTGCCAGTAGTGCATTAAACCAGAGTATGACATGGAAATTTCCCTAAAACTTGGAATATTCCAGGTGCAGTAACAACTACTTTCTGCAGACTCTGCTAGACAGTTTTCAGGGGAAAATTTTGTTTAATATCAAGCCAAATCCACTGTGCATCTTCAAGCCTCTGCTTAACTGTTTGAAGGTGTGCAGAACAGAAGCAGCACAGGCAGAAATAATGTGGTGTTTCCCAAATCAACTCGTGTGACCCTTAGCTTGGGAGAAATACCAACCTGAAGAAGGAGAAGCAAGTTCTGTCTCTACATCCACACAGGTTTTGCCTTCTCTAGTGATGCTGCAGTCATGACATTTTAAAAGGGTACAGTTGTTTTCAGTCCAAGAGCAAGTTGATTCTTCACACGTAGTTGACGCTACCATTTAGGCTGATGAGGGTAAATTTTAGGACAAACCACAGGAAATGGCTTGGAGAGGTAGATATTAAGAGAATATTGTACTGCTGCTTTAGAAGTAAAATGAAACACTTTAGGCTCCATTTTCCTATACAATGTTTAAAGCCATTGTTTTGATAATTTGTTTTGCAAAAAAATATTTCAATTATTGAAAACAAATGTGCTTCAAAATATATAGTTGTTTCTATAATCTCAGACCAAGACAAGTCACAGGAAAATCCTTTTCTCATGGAGGGCAGCCTGAGGTTTTGTGAAACAGCTTTCTTTCCTCCATCTGTCCTCTCGCCCCCTGGTTTTCTACTAATTATGTCCCCTTGAAAGTACAACTTTCTGTGTGAGCTTTCAGAGTGAAAATTGTTTGACTTTTTGCGTATGGAAGAATCTGCTTTAGCAGATGCAGCAATAGGAACAGAAATAGCACTTTCAAAGCTGAGGGACTGTATTCACTTTGGTATGTAGAGAATGGCAACAAGCAGTCATTAGGATTGAAAGAATTCTGTTCTTTCTCTGTCTCTCTGCCCTTGTTGTAAGATGAGCAAGGGCTGACCTGAACTTTTGTTTGTTTGTTCTGCTGTGGGGTTAAAGATTCACCTTCCCCCCCTGGATGTTTTATTCTGCTTTTGTACGGGGAGGGGAATTCAGCTTTTGTGAAGGCAAAAGAAAAATCGTCTCCTGATATAAAAAACAGCTGAACAGGATCGAAGGTGATAGATTGGGGTTTTTCCAGTTTTCTACCTGCAAAGAAATACAGTATTTTTAGGATAAGGGATGACTGTGGACAGCAATGATTGAACAAATAATTTCTTTAAGGCCAGTGCTAGAAACAGTTGCCAGGATAGTAATGTCAGCTGGAGGTGTGATTTTTGGCTGTGTGTGTGTATTGGCAAAAGCCCTAATGTAGACATGGTTGTACCAGGAAAAAAAAAAGGCTTTGGCCAGTATATTCTATTTTGCTTGGGGAGGGTATAAGTTCTCACAATAAAAGCACTTTTTTTCAGCTGGTAAGTTGCACCTGCAGTAGAAACTCAGGCTAAAATAGTTATACTTTTGTAGTGGCAAACCTTTTTCATAGATCAACTTCTGAGTCTGCTGTCCCAGCATTAGCAACTGTGCTCCTGTTATTGTTAATTTTAGCAGCAGCAACATCTGAAGGTGATTTGAGTGCCTCAGACTTTGTAGCATTGTAATGATCTTGAATTTACAGATCTGCATTTCATTTACTCCCCATGCTTAGGAGAATTGCAAACAGAGTTACACTGCTTTTGCATTTCTTTACAGTTCTCAAGTATTATTCAATTAAAAAAGCCTGTGTGCTTTGCAGCCGTCTAAAAGCTGAAAAGTGAGATTATATTTGGATTTATTTTCTGATTTATTACACAACTGTAGTGAAACATTCTTCTAGGTGTAACATAAGCTTCATAACTAGGTTTTGCAGATTTCTGTAACAGTTTTTTTCTTGAATATACTGGGATTATGAAGGAGATGCAGTCATGACCTCATGGGACTACGTAGTCTTGCATGTGATGCCACAGGCCTTTCATGTGAACCTTCCTTCTATTTTATTCGCCCATCAGGATGAGAAAGAAGTCCTTTTTCCTAATACTGAAGCACACTGCACCAGCCATCTTCAACAGATGAAATCAGAAGGGCTAAATACTCATTCCAGGGCCCAGTCTCATGTCACAAGAACATTTCAGCTGTTGTGTAATCTCTCTGAAGTGCCCTCACTAGGAGAGCAAAAACAATACTGTTCTCAATACTCTTATGGAGGTGACACTTGGAGATGTTGTGCAGTCTGCCCTCTGCTTATCCTCCACTGGTGTCTCTTGCCAACAGACTTTTACAGGCAAATACCAACTTTGGAGCCTTGATTGCTGGATTTTTTTGTTCAGGCTAATGCTGCGTTGTTATGATACAGTACAAGTGAATGTTACCATTGTTTGGATTTGGTTATTTTTATATTTGCTTTAAATTACCTCTGGCTTCTTTGGCTGTAAAATTGGACCAATCTTGAATGCTTTTGGAAATCCCACCCTTCAGTTTGGTTTGGTTTTGTTGTTGTTTTTTATGTCTGCTGTAGGACTAAGCAATATGTACTGGCGTAGCACCTCACTGGAGCAGAACAATGATTTATTGTGCTAATTACTGACATCACAACCCACAGACAGTACTCTTGATCTTGGGGGCAAAAAACACCCCCTAAAGACTAGCTTAGGACCTATTCAAAAAGATAGTTTTTGTGAGTCTGATACATACAGTGAGAAAACTAAGCATGTCAAGTATTAGAGTGTTTCCTATTCTAAGGTTGTGCTCTTCATAGTTTTTTATAGAAAGAAGGGGGGGAATGCTGGGGAATGTTGATATTTAGTAATAGGTACACACGTCAGAAGCTGTATTTTCAGTATTTCTGGTCTTTCAGCCTCACAGTTTATCTTTTTCTAGGCTTTAAAAGCATAAGTAAGTTAAAATCAATAGGGTTTTAGAATATTTGGACTTTCTGGCATTTTTTCTTTGTTGCTCTGTGACTTGGACAACAAACATTGTGAACTGAGTAGCCTCAGTTTGTTAATCTCTCCCTTGGGTGCATCCTTCCTTAGTTCAGCAAAAACACAAACAAAAAAATCTACTGCATGTGGTCAGTGCTCAGTTTCCTTGGGCTCATATGTCTTCTTGAAACCAGAATATTTTCTCTCCAAGACAAGCCCAGCCCCTTATTCTTGGTGAGAATTCTCAGTTTTCATTCTGGATTTTAGCTGTTAACCCCTTTGTCATTCCAGCTTCAAAAAATCAACTAAAAAAAAATCGAAGGGAAATATGTGTGCTTAACATTTTGCTTGTTCAAATAGCTGAACTGCATTTTTTCAAACATAAAAGCACCCCAAACAAACAAACAAACAAACCCCAAGCAAGTAGAAAATCAAAAACAAAAATGGCCAAAACAAAAATGGAGAAATTTCCTTCTCAAAACTGCAACTTTCAAGATACTTCGAGTAAAGAACTATAAATATGAAGTTAAAATGGGAAAAGTCTTATGTCTGAATCATCAGTGTCTGCGTCCCAGTGCCTTAAGTACTTTGGCTGAAAGCAAAAATATAAAAGGTAAAAGAGTGACCAAATTCTGACATTTGCAGGTTTATTCACAGTTCAAGTGGGTTGCTTGCAACTCTCTGTCTGTAAATGACAGGGTAAGATCAAGCCTGAGGTGGGGCTACCAGGGTGTTCCTCCAGTCCTCTTGCTAGAACACAAACTCTGTCGTGGCAGCTGTACCTCAAGTCTAGAAATCTAAAGGGGATTTAAAGAAAAATAAAGCTTATTACAAAAATATATTCTTAGGGCACCTACCAGCAGAAATTGTCATATGGCAAAGGTTTGCCCTGTGGTGTGTCTGTTACCAGGCAAGCAACAAGAAAGAACTGGGCAAAACAGTGGTTTATGGAGGAATGTTTAATTGAAAGCTTTTCCCTTAAAAATATCGTCTTTCTAGAAATGCAGATGTGCGTGAGGATCCTATAGGGATATTGGTATTTGGCCTCTAGGATTTTAACAGTCCTGTTCCCAAGACTGAGATATACAGAGAGCCAAATTTTATTTGAAACTATTATACAAGGCAGATATGGAAGCTCATGGAGTATTACATTGCAAATCACATGTTAAAGAGAGACACATGGCTCTCGAGCTATAAAATGAGAAAGGAATGATATTTGAAAGATATCTTTAACCACTTGTTTTACTCATTAATCTGCAGTTCAGAAAGTATTATTTGCAAGAAAAAATGCCATTACAGGATAGTTTCTGAAAAGCAAGCAAATATTTCAGCCATTTTCACTGCTAACAGACATTTTCACTGCTAACAAAACTGTGTAACAATAACAAAACAAATACTGATGGTGAGTAACATTTCTGTGAGTGAATGTGTTGAACAGCTGCCACTTTCCACCCTTGAGAGTTCTGCATATCTATGTTGGATGAAGTGATTCCTGTGGCAGATTTGTAATACACTTTGTGTTGCAGTGCGGTTAAAGGCAAAGCTGAATTGTGATACTGCACCTTAATGCAGATTTCATTAAATCATGGGAGACTTCTACTATTGGCTTGTTGCTTATGAACAAGAAAAAAAAGGTCTGAACATGCCTTACGGCCAAACTCCTGACCCAGTGCAATGCCACAATGTGACAGTGCAAAATGTGCAGTGCTATTCCACCCTAACTCTCGCAGATGTGGGAATTTTCACTCTACCGAGTGCTCACTGGGAAATGTGCTGTTCTCTCTCTATGTCCCTGTGACAGTGGTCTCCTTACCTGCATCTTCTAAAATGACATGAGGTGTTCTCAGACAGTCATTCTGAGACCTGTTTCTTACCAGATTTTTACAAAGAGGAAGGCATCTCAGCTTTGAAATTAGCATTCAGAAGTTTATCAGAAGGATGACGTTAGTCAGATATTACCGACTGCGTCAACTCATGGTCTGATGTTTTGTATGAGTGGGTTGAGTTCCAGGAGTTACAGAGGCAAGCAAGCAGCTGAACTTGGTAAATACTCATTTCCAAAAAACATGTTTGAGGGTGTCATATTTTGCAGAATCCAGAAATTCATCTAGACCATGAAGTTCAGCCTGGGACCAGTTAAATGAGTGCATGTCGCAGGCTTCAAGGTAACTGTGTACTGTGGCTTGGGCCTGATCCTCACGGGGTTGTTTGGATAAACCCTGACATGAGACATCCCTGGGCATTAATGTCAGGGTGTGGGTCAGGACTCTTGACTCCCAGCTCAGCAGGAATTTTTGTCCAACAAGTCCCTCTGTCTGGCTTCCTGGTGCGTGGGCTCTAGGTGTGCATGTATGTATTCACACTCTTATAAAACGACTTTGGGTAGGTGACTATTACTTGAAAGACCCAGGAGCAATTTGTTGGCTGCCAAATGGGCGGCCTGGTACTTGTTCCTGCTGCAATAATCTCTCTTTGTTCTGCAGGATGGTACCACAGCAGATCACAAGGTTGCTGAAGGGTTGCGTGGGCTTCCTGTGCTTCTGGGTACGGTCGCATAACAGCTGCCTCTTGGCTCTGCAGCTTGCCTCTTTGTTAAAATTAAAATCTGCTGAAGTGTCACCCTTGCTGAAAGAATTCTTCAGAGTTCAAAGTGAATTATCTCAGGGATGATGATAATCATTGGCCTTTAATTGAACTATGGGGCTTCAAATGTAGAAACCAGTTCATGGTTAATCATTTGAGTTCATCAGAAATAAGATTCAAGATGGGGCAATTAGACAATTGCTTCATTACTCAAACTGTCTAATGATGTTTCACTGATCTTTCACAAATGATAATACAGTAGATGAACTGTGCAGTTTAAATTATTCCAGTTTTAGATAGTTGAACAGTGACTTACCAAAACTGTTAATGGAAGTTATTCAAGATGTGCTGTCTAAATCCTTTCCAATTAGTGTTGAGGTCTTGAAGGGCCAGTCTTAGCTTTTTATTAATATGTTCAGTTTATTAATGTATTTTTTTATATATGCATAGTGTGACTGTCTGGTACATCTCAAGATGTTGCATAATTATTATCCTTTTAATTTGTTTTACTTGGGTTTTACTCCTTAGTCTTGCTTAAAATTCAGAAATTTTTCATAGCTTAATAACTTATTAACTCATTAGAAAGCCATGACATGTACTGGAGGTTACCTCAAAGGCTATCCATATTTAACAGTAAACTTGATATAATTCATTGACAGTATGACTGTCATTGACCACTTTAAATATTTCAGGTTGTGTTTTAACCTTTTGCCTTACATTTAAACCATATGGAGAAACTGAAACAGATTGTGTACAAAATTGGGGTCTTTACCAGATGGTTATGGCATTAGGAAACAACAAAAAATTACTGCCTTGCCTGAAAATAGTACTACATATATATAATTTATTAAATATAAAATTGTATATTTAATAGAATCTTCTATCTTACTATGTTTTACATATGAGTCTTCCGCTTCCTGATTAAAAAATCCCTAATAAAAAGAACTTCTGCTTCCAATTTTGGAGCAACATCTGTGGCCAACGAATTATTGCCTAAATACGATATGAAATACAAATCAGGTTTTTTAAAAACAGGACCAATTAAAAATGCTAGTGGTCCTTTTCAGGTCTTTCATGCTTTTAGTCTGCCGTTTATAAAAGGGTTTTCTTTTGAATGCTTGAAGTGATGTTCTCTTGGGAGCCTCTTTACTGAGATACAGTGTACAGAACCAAAACTCGAGGAGAAATTGCACCCTAGAGGCACAAACAAATCAGAAGACTTAGATTGCCTGTTCGGTTTTGATGGGCTTTTCTTGGAAGACCTCAAATGGCTGGGCAAGTCTTAGCTCTCCTGTGAAGATGCAGCATGTCTTTAGTCTCTGACTTTTCACACTTTTGTCAGACTATCTGCTGCTGACTTGCAGAGGTTTCTCATGAGTGATCAAAACCACAGCTTTGCACCTCATCCCTTTGTGTGGATGCCTGAGTTTGCCTGTGGTGGTGGATACACATGAGGTTTCTCTAGGTTGGCCATGTGATAGACTGTTTCCCGTTCTCTCCCTGTTGACATTCATGAAACATTTTATTTCATTGAGTTCAAATGCAGTTCTAGAAACAAAATCAGTGTGCTTTAATTAGTTTACGTCATAAAATGTAAGCTGTCATGCTGCATTTAAAGGGATTCCACTGATTTCCATTACCATCCTGTTTCCATTTAACTTGGTAATGATATTTATGTAAAAAGGCTCGGTGGTAAGCTACCCATACAAAAGGCAAATGATGAAGAGGGATGGAAGAAAGATGGGAAAGTATTTCATTCCCTGGCAAGGCTTCTGTATTGTTGACCCTTGTGCAGACCATAATCCTTGAATCTCAGTTACGTAGCCTTCCTTCCCTTTTGCCGGTCTATGGATGGCATAATGTGTCGCCTCAAGCAATCATTAGGTTGAATAGTGACTCCACAACAGTTTCTGGTGTGCTTCTCATACACCACAACTATCCTTCACACAAGACTGAAGATAAGATTGAGAAATGTGGCTTTGGATTCATCTCTATGATATCTGCAAGGACAACTAGCCTGTTATACAATATTTTAATATTGTGAAGGCAGCTTGAGCCAAGTTCCCCAGCTGTTCTCGTGGACAACTGGTGACCCACAACCACACAGTGTTTTGAGCTGACAGTTTGATGATGATAGGTGCATATTGTCCGTGAGATGTTCTGAGGTTGGGCAGTGATTGCTGGGTCCCAAATGCTGCAACTTTTCTGAGCAGTTTATTATTTTCGTGACTTCCGCAGAACGGATGCACGTATTTCCAGTCACATGTAGCAGTGTGTGCATGTATTCTTTGTCACATCTTTCTTTTTCTCTCTGAAAGCTTTTACTTTGCATGAAACTGCTTGGAATCCTCCTGCACCTTTTAAGTTTCATAGGGAGTCAATTAAGTAGTTTGTTCCCAGGTGGGTTGTGCACCTCCTGTTCCAGGATCCACTCATGTCCCGCTGTCCTCCTCGCAGTGCTGAACACTGGCCAGAAAGGCCTGCACACGCTTTCCCATGCAATGCCAGAAGCCTTTGGGGAATGTTACTGCCCTGGAAAGGAAACTGAAGAACCACTTAAGGTCTTGTAACTCGTGATAGCTAAAAAGCTTAAGACTGCCCTTGGGTATTGGTTTCAAATGGCATTGTTTCTCTGGTGAAGTCTGGAGTGTGACATGTACTCAGCATCAGGATGCACTGTGCAGTGATACTGGGGTCTGGTTATGTTAGGTAATGGCAAGTTCTTAGAGCAGTGAAATTTGAAACATCTCAGTGGGAAACGTTGGGGCCCCTTAAATCTGTAGTACATGGTTCTCAAAGGTCTTTGTGGACCCATTTAACGTGTTTAGCATTAAGTGTTTTTTCTTCTACCACCTGTAGTTTGGTTCACGTTCCTCTCACCTTTTCTTACTACTACACTAGTGCCAAGCTGTTTCCAGAACTGCTCTGCTCTCAAAGACGTTTTCTGTTAGGTTTTATTCTAAATCAGTACAAGAAAGGTCTTTATTATTTGCAAATTAAAAGCATATCCAGCCTTTGTCCTTCAAAAGAAAATTGGCTTCCTTTTAGGCAACAAATAACTAATGAATTAGGAGCTGAAGGTGCTATGCTTCTAATTTCTGCAAGATTAAAGATCTTGTTTAATGAAGAATTTCTACTATGTCTAGTAAAGCTTTATTTTGGGGAAAGATAGAGGGAAAAACTCCGTTTTGTATCTAATGCAGCCATAACATGGTTTAAAGCTCTCCTTAAACACTAGAGCAAAACTGGCTCTTAACTTTCCCTAATTGCTGGAGCAGTCCAAGATTTCTGGCTGGCTGTGAAGCTTTTGCTCTATTTATGCTATAAATTGGAATTGTTTTCTAACTATTTCCTAAGTAAGCACAATTTAACCAGTTAGCAGACTGATTTAGAGGCTGAATTCCAATATTCTTGTTCTGTGAATGGTTCCATTGGCTTAATTGACTCCTTGGGAAGTAAGGAAGTATTCAGAGTAAAAGTGATGAACCTCAGTTTTAGTTAGTTGTATGTAGCAGCCAGCTGAAATACAACTTCTTGTACATATGAAAACAATGGTGCTGTTCATAGTTCCAGCCTCAAGAGATAGTCACTAATGTAATGACAATTTTAAAGTTTTATTGATGCATATATTTCTTAGCCATTGCACATCATGAAATACTCTAAGAAACCAGGGGATTCTTTGTTTAACAGCTAGTCAGCTAACACTCTAAGAAATCTTTCATGAAATTTATGTAATTCACGGTTGGAAAAAAGTTTATTTCCCAAAATGAAATGACAAGTGCATGAGGTGAGAATGCAATTAAAATGCCCTGCCAATTTTATAAACAGACAAACCTAGGTACAGTGGATTTCTCCCATCCTAAGTAATTGTGCTGCTGTGTGTTGATCCCACCTCATGTTCTCTAAAGAGTAATTCAAGCAGATTTTGATGGATCCCAGAAAGGATGTAGAAATACTTTTCACATGCAAGGTAACTGCTCTGATATTCCAATTGCTTGATGAAGAAAAGTACACATTTCTGTTATCATGAGAGAAAACAATAAAAAGTTCTTAGAAGCTTTTAGAAGAAAGTTCTTAGAAGATGCCATGTTAATTACTCTTAGGTATTTTTCAGCTTAATGATAGCTGAATATGATGCTTACACAGGGTTAAATTAATCAACAGCTGCCTAATTAAAACAAATATCTTCTCCCAGAGATTTAAAATGTGGATTTTTTTTTATTGTTGTTGTTATTATTAAACAGTCAAAATGTTTTTGTCTGATAAGGCAAGAAATGGATTGTTGAACCTAGGAACCTCCTGCATACTATTCCTGCATACATTAGCATTAACTGTTTTGCCTTCCAGACAATAAATGATGGAAAAGCTCTTTAAAGTGGGGATGATAGGAGAAGGATGGTGGGAGCCAGTGAGATGGTGGTTAGCACACTTGCTAGTAGTGTTTGCAGCCTCACTTCTGACATGCTGTAGTTTGTGAAGAGAGTCGTCTGTTCCCACTTGAGCCCCTTTATAGGAAAGCCCAGCACAATGGCTTTGCTTTGGTCACAGACTTAGAAGGTCAGGCTGCAAATTACAGTTCTGAAGGAGAATTGACAGAGCTGTGAGAGGAAGCTTTTCTTCACTGGCCGTCACTTTCAGAAGGTTTAAAATTCTGCAGATTCTCAACCTTTTTAAAATTATCAGATGAAGTTTGTTGGGTTAGCTTTGTTCTGGACTGTAGACTAGTGTCATGAAAACTCATCCTTGAGAAACACACAGCCCTTGTGACCTTAGCTCTCTCCCAGTCACGCTTTTACATTTCCGCTTGGCAGGCTAAGTTTCACCACACTGAAATAATTATTTGCTACCACTATTAATAATCTCAACAGCTTTGGTAAACACCATACCAAATTGCTCAGTCCCATTGTTACTCAGAAATGAGCTAAATTAACAGATTAGTAGTATTAACGTGGTTTAAATGTGATGACATTATCTTGCATAGATTTGATATGGATATGGCTCAACATGGATAGCTGGTGCATTTTCACGTGCAAAATCCAGAGTCTGCTTTGAATGTTTATCTTAAATTTGTCTATAAACTATGAAAACTCTACTTCAACCACATAATTTCCTTTTAGTATCCTTGCCCATCAGCTGTTAAATGTCAAACAAACATTGGGAACTTCAGCAGTGTGTCTATTTTATGAGTGTAGAGTGAACGTTTTCATCCTAGTAAAGTTTATTTAAGTATCATAACTTGATAACATTCTAATGCATGAAGAAAGCATATTTTCTTTCCTCTGAATCAGACATTGTTTCCCTGATAACTATCCTGAGGTAAAATATCATGAAGCTGGCTTTGGTTTTACAAGCAATAGTATCATGTCATATGCCGGCAAAGTTTATAAAATAGCTGAGTATATACATTGCATTGATATTAAAAAAAATCACAAGATTATAAGAAGGTATTTAATGAGACCTGAGAAAAATACAGTTTCTAGATGACAATACTGGGAGAAACATTTTTTTCCTCTAAAAAGAAATAGTGAATTTGAGTAAGAAAATCCACAGAAATCAGAAGGGCTCTGAAGCTTTTTCTCACAACTCTATTCAAATGCAGTGAAAAGGAGTATTCTTTCTGTAAGACTTTGAATCATCCTCTAATTTTCCATTGCAGAAATCTTTTCTGTCATCCTAGGTAAAAATCCAAGCCATCCCCACCCCAGTTTCTGAATCCTATAGGATTTTTCCACAGGAGTAATTAAAAACACTCAACTTTTCACTCTGCCATAAATCCTAAAGAGCTGTGGGAGGAAAGTAGGCTTTAGAAGAGTGGGAAAAATTCCTTCTGAGTGA
The DNA here is from genome assembly GCA_013396755.1 of Sclerurus mexicanus. Classification (NCBI taxonomy): domain Eukaryota; kingdom Metazoa; phylum Chordata; class Aves; order Passeriformes; family Furnariidae; genus Sclerurus; species Sclerurus mexicanus. The sequence continues at coordinate 959,234 of VWZF01006236.1, read as the reverse complement.
AAGCAACTCACCCACCCAATGTCCCATGTATGTCCTGAGTGAGGAATTTCAGATGAGTGTTTGCCTCATCCCTGCTTTGTGAGCTCTGGCCATGGGGTGATGCTGTCATTGAGAGTGGAACTGGCTTGCATTTCTGAGCAGCCTGGAATGGGGCCATGCACCAGTGTGTTTGGTCTAGTGTTTACATGGGATCTGTTTGCGTAACTGAAGGAATGGGGAGTCTGTGTAAACAATTCTCATCAATTATGACAGCTCATGCCAGCTCAGCAGTATTAGATTCAGTACTTAAATATTTCAGCCTGATATCTCTGCTTTCTCACTATACTGGAGTGTTTATTAATAAGATTTAGTATGTAAATACCCTTCTCTAGTGTTCACTGCTAAACATGCTCTCCCTTTAATGGGATTTTTGTTTTGTCCTAGTAATATTAGCTTAAGAGCCATTGATGGCTCAACCTGATGCTAATTCAAGCACTATTACTGCCTTTGTAGTGTGCTGTCCTGAATCATTCAAAAAATAAATATTAATTCAGTGTCTCAATGGAAGGTGATGACACAAATATTGTAGCAGGCCTGTAAAGTGATGGTCATTATCTAAACCACGGTGACTTTGACATGCAGATATAGATTACAAGGAGAGGATCTGCAATCACTTCCGATTAACTTGTTGTCAAGCTGACATTTCCCCTTGCTTAATCAACAGCCTATTTCTTAAGCTGTGTCAGGCCCAGCCCAGTTTAGGTTCAACAATGCCATCTCTCTGTTCCAACAGCTGTTTTGGAATTGTCATTTCATTGAAGAACACTTTAGGTGATATATCATTCACTTGCCTGAGGAGTTTTTCCTGCTAGTATATCTCACTCACAGGGAACCTTTGGTGAGTCTCTTGCCATGTTTTATTTGAGAAGGTGTCGTAACTCATTGCAGTTGGCATCAGCCCCAGTCAAGGTCAGTGCCAAACTCGGTACTGGTGCCAGGGGTCTGTTATCCCTGGCAGAGCTATGCTGCTCCTCTGAAGGACGTTAGTTGAGTCAACAATAGGGTGTTTCCGTCGCTATTTAACACTGGAAGTTTTGCTGGAAAAGTAATGCTGGCAGGGTTTGGTTTGGTTTTGTCTTTCTTGTTCCTAGCCAGCATAGTAATGCCAGATAAAGACTCATGGAGACTTTACCATTAGCACTCTACAACCTGTGGATGCAGCTGATTAGTCCTTCGTCCTGACCAGTGTCAGGCTGTGCCAGGGAGAGAGGCAGGCTGCAGTTCTGTGGCTGTGAAAACTGCAGGTGCCCAGCTGGGAGCAGTTATCCTGCTCTCACCTCTTCTGAGCAGAGCAAACTTGAGCAGTCCAGTGTAAACTCTACTGCCTTCTCCTTCTCCTTTTCTGAAGTGCTGCAAAAACTGGCAGGGCACTCCGGCCAGCAAATGTTGAAGGTGGTTCTTAAGAAAAGCTGGGTTTGATCTGTGCTCTTTCCAGCCTGTCCCTCACTGAACCATATATTCATATCCAGAACTTAATAATTGATGTGTTCAGCTGGACTTTTTTTCAATTTTATACAAGCTCAGTGTCAGTGAAGTCAGGGGAATTAACAGGGGGAAAACCATCAGTAGTAAAGAGTAGTGCTGGTGTTTGGATGACCTGACCCTCCCCCTCTCTCTTTCCATGTGGCTGGGAATTGTTTTAACTATGCAAGAGCATTAAGGTTAAAGAAGCAGCACTGACTTTAAGCTCATGAGTCTGTGTGTTGATATGATACAGTACTTGGGGAACATTGTCCTGTGGTACCCTCATCCAGTCAGGTAGTTTCAGACTGTAACCCTTCAGGAGTTCCTTCCCTTGTGGTTTTAAGAGTCTTACCGTTATTTTCTATCTTTCTGTGGTTTTCTGACTGTGGTTGACTATGATAATATTGCAGGACAAATTCAATTCTGCTTCCAGTGACTGTCCCTATATCTCATTTGCTGCTTTCCTGCATAGGTTATGAAGTGTCACAACTCAGGAGTACCAATTACTAGTTTATTCATTTAATGGGTAGTTTTAATGTTCTAGGAAAACCCATTTTCTTAACTTAATGATAGTATTTTTAGGCTGTTGCATAGCATTTAACTAGTTATTATTTTTTCTTTGCTCTTTGAACATGTCTAGTTACACTGTTCTGGCATCGTTGTAAATACCATTCTACAATGTAAGTAAAGCAAGCACTTAGATTTGATGGATAGTTTCAACTGTAAGTCGTTATTTTTTTCTTGTGTTTAGTCCTAATTATCTAACATTTCTGGCGACACTTCACCATTGGCAAAGCTTCCATAAATTCAAAAGTTTTGTAAGGCTAAAGCCCACAAAATATGCCCCTAGGAAAATATTTTATGTATGTCAGTGTGTTTAAGCTTCCCTTACTGACATTCTGCTTTCAAAAGGTTTTATCTGATGGTACTATTCACCCTTGGTTAACAGTAGACATTTAAGCCCTGGTCATGCAAAGCAAATTTGCCACTCTTGTCTTTTAGGGCCCTGTGTCCAAGCATGGGATTCATGAATCTGAGCTAAGCATAGAAGCCAGGTTAAGGAGAGGATGGGAAGGGAGTGCTTTCCACTGCCTTTGCCAAAGCTTCAATTCTCCAGGTCAAACAGAGGTGCTTAAATTCCACGTATATATCACATATATAGATGCTGCATCTGTAGGATGCTTCCAGGAATCTAGACTGAGTTACCTCTGAGATGCCAAACATGATTTCTGCCCCTCACCTCCCCCCTGCCCAAGGCTGTTACACACATCAGCATGTCTGTTTTAACCCGTTCTGTCCATCTTCTCAGATTCTGACTAGGCCTGGCTTTGAAAGGCAGGAGGCAGGCCGAGCTGATCTCTGGGCTGGTTCCCTGCTGCAGTCCTCCTTGTTTAAGCAGTGAAGTCAGTGACAATACAACATTTGCAGGCTTTGGGACGAGTACTTGCTCATTCATTTCATATTTTAAAACTTGATGTAATTGTGCCTCTTTCCTAATTTTTTTTTCTTCTTTCAAGTTGTTATTTTTCCAAGTGCCCCAGCTCAATTCACAGAGGAAACCAGCGTTACGTCTCATGTTTGCTGACATGTTGCACAGTGAATTAAGCCAGCATGGCTGAAGCAGCTTCTCCTCGTGGCTGTACATACTGCCTTTCTTTGGGAAGTCAGTACAATCATCATGGTGATAGCTGAATGGGATGTGCATTTGTTCCTCCACCACTGTTTATAATCTGCTATATTCATGTAGCCTGACATTGGTTTACTTTACGGTATAATACTGGGTTGTAAACTGCAGCTGTTCACAAATAGATTCATTTCCCATTCAGTCACCTCTCCAGTGAAGGTGACAACCTCCAGGAGCCCAGCAGGATACAGCTTCGGTCAGCCCAGTGTAATCTGCTGTCACACGTGTCAGCAGTCTCTGTCCAGCCACATCCCTGTGGTGACCTCTGGTTTGGCTGCCCACTCAGAAGAATGACCAAAAAAAAAACCTGGGCTGGAGCTCACACTGGGCCGTAAGATAAATAAATGAAGTGCTTGTGAGTTAGGGGCTCACATGGAGGCAGTCTGAAGTAGCTTATCCTTATTTTAGTGTGTTGGGTAACTCAGTAGAATAGAGCTTTTGGTCATTTACAGTCAAACCAATTACTTCATTTGGGAGAGAAGCCATTAGATCGACACAGTAGCCTCTCTTCAGTGAAAAAGTCATTGCTGTTTAGATGTTATCTAGATTTCCTGCATGGGAGTTGGAACAGAGCCAAACATTACATGACTCCAGAAAAAAATATTGCTTTAAAATTTTACTTGGCTTTTTAGAGAATGATTTACTTTTTATGAGGTGAGGAGAAAAAGGAAGGAACCATGTGACAGAGAAAGAGACACAAATTTTTATATTGGGAATATCTGAGGAAAGTCTTACAGGAGGGTTTTTTAAAAAGGTTTTTTTTTTAATCTAAAGTGTATTTCAGCATGTTTGCCATATTTATCAAAGTACGCGGAAGGAACAGCAATGCATATATGTAAATAGTGATGCTGCATTTTATCAAAGAGCTCTGTAAAATCTACAGATTACCCTTGAAATCGTAGGTACATTGTATGTCTACACCTGACTGCCATCTCCATTTTGAACATTGGGCTAATTTGCTTTCTCCGTTGTTATCTTATCTCCATTTTGGATTGAGATTCCCTGGGAAAGGAGAAGGTGCTAACAGTACAGAGTGAGTGACAAGCTGGCTCATTTTCAAAAGATGCTTCATAGTACAATAGGATGGGAGCAGCTTTTGAAATCCCATTCATTCTGGCTTCTTGACACAGTCTTGGGGTCTGCAACAATGAAATGTCCCCTGAGGTAGAAAAAAAGGCCAGTTGTTTTAGCACAATCCTTTAAAATAGAGTTTTGGAGAATGTGCAGAGAGCTTGGGCAGGGGAAAACAAGCAAGGCAATCTCTCCTAAAAAAGGTTGCTATTTTACTGAAAGAGACCACAGAAGAAGAGAGGCTTTCTGCATAAGAGAAGAGTCCATGCTTCAGTAAGTTGTGTGGAACAGGAGTGTGTGCAGTCCCACCTTGGAGAAATCCAGCCTAACCCTAGAAAGCACCACAGCATGGTGCATCAGTGACATGCAAAAGGCTGTCCCTATTTTTGTATCTATTTCCATGCATTTCTTGTGAATTCACAGTGACAGTGCAAATCAAACACAAAAATTTGGGAGTATTCACTGTAGGTCTTCCTATGGCTGTGAAGAGTGAAGCATCACGAACTGCTGATCATATGGGAGGCCTGGACACTGGGAAGCACTGAACTACTGGGGGATTTTGGTATCTTAATAGTGGTCCCGGGCCAACAGCCTGTGTGCCTTGTGGTCCTGTTTGTGTCAGGAGGATGCTGGGTGCAGGGTTTCTGCATGGGAGGAACCACAGTGTGACAGTCTATTGTAGTATGTGCACTTGTAGTGCATAGCAGAAGTTATCAGAAGACTTGTTATGAGGATTGTGACATGTTCAAACCTCTGTTCTAAAGTACCATTTGTAGTTCATTTCTTTGTTTTACTTTACATATACATTAATGGGCCTTAAAGAACTGGATTGTGCCATCTAGCAATAAAACACAAGACTGGAATATGTAATCCAGCTGGACTTCCTTCTCTCTCCACTATATGAAAAGTGTTTTCTGCTATTTTTTTCCCCTGGTTTTTGAAGTGAAGGTGACAATTCTCACAAAGTGTTGGGAGATCTTTAATTTGAAATCTGTAAATGAAAGGTATCTTCAGGTACTTCGGTTGTCATTATTAGCACATCACTTCTATATGAGATGATTAAAAACAAGTCAAACTATCAAATACATATAATTTAAAAATAAACACATTTTTAGAATACCAGCCATTTTTCTAGGTCATAAGAAGACAGAATGTTATCAAGTTCGGAAATACCTTGTTTGAGAAGATTCAAGAGGTACTGGTTTATGCCTTCTGCTATTCTTTTAGCAGAAGCTAACAAGAACAGTATTTGTTAAAGGAAACTGTTTAATATTGGGATGATTCCCATATAAAACAGCCTGTAAAAAGTCCCATGTAAAAGTTCAGTTTTTGTTTTCTATCAAAATCAGATGGCACAGACTGTCATGGGAGAATAACTAAGACATTTTGAGACCCTCGGGTTGTGGATGGCCATTATTCCACCCTTGAATTTGAGGATGTGGCCAGGTAAGCCTGACAGTCTCCAGTGGGTTTATTGGACTCCTACACATTGGCTTCTTGCATAATTCAGGGCAATTCCGAATTTACTCTAGTTAGTTTCTGGAAATCAAACCACAGCAGTGACGATAAGATGCTTTTGCATCTCATTCCAGTAGCTTTCTCAGAAAATGCCCTTGTTTGCAGTCACAAAGACCAGAGCATCCCTGTAATTGAGAGAAATGGATAATTATGATTGTCTGATAGCATGTCCCATGTTTCTAATTCTTAATGTTTGGGGTTTTTTAGCCTTAATGCTTGTATCATTGCTGTAGTGAAAATTTCATGGCTTAGGGTTTGGTTACAAAGCCATTTTTAATTTGCTTTTTTTTTTGTGACCAAAATAAACAAATAAGGGATAGAGCTGTGGAAAAGGGTGATTTTATGCAAGTTTTTATGGTGCTCCTAAAAGTTAAGTGAAAAATGGTATGTCTCTTTCCAGCTAGGAAATTTACTTGTCTTTGTGGTTGCTATTTACAAGTTGCCTTTCATTTTGTTGTTCCACCCGTGGTTTACTCTTGGTTTCAAGCTGCAGTGCTTACCTACGGAACAGGGCGAAGGCAAGCTAGCATTGCTGCTGTGTGGAAGCTATTGCATCTTGCCAGCAACTACTAGCAGCAAAAATGTAAACCACTGGCATACTCTGAGTAATCAGAACCACAAAGGCAGGTAAAAGCCAGTTAAAATTTGACACTTGGCCACATGGTGAATTTTTAAGAACCCCAGCTGTCTGAGGTGTAAGAACATCTGTGATTGTCAACAGTTCATTAGAAAATTACTGGCAATAAAAAAATGCCAGCCCCCCTCTTCCTGAAAGCAATTTGATTCCTGATGGTCTGCCTATCCTCAGTATCATTTTACTTCATTCACAGAGAGACAAGTTTTGCAACAAATTTTTCCTCTGTGTTTCCCTGGTGGTGCGATGATCTAACATCATTATTCACTCCTTACTTATACCAGATTTGAATATGCCATTGTTTCTTGGACAATAAAAGCATCGTTTGCCTAGCAGTCATCACATACGTTAAATCTTTGCCATATGTGTATTACATTCCTGTGTCATATTCCTTAGACAGAGCCTGGGTAAATTCCTTTGGCTCGAGTTTTGACATGATCGCTGCAATAGCTGAGAAAGCCTCCATTAATAACTGGTCAGAACACTCAGTTAATGCTTTATCAGAACTCCTTGTAGTATTGGGATGATATCAATCTCTCATGTGGGGCTGTCTGGCAGTTTGCACATTAGAGCAAAAATATGCTGAACTCAGGAGCAATCACCCATTTTTACGCTTAAAGAAACAAGAAAATAGGTGGTAAGCCTGATCAGACCTGTCTGTGAAGGGAACCTAAAACAGGCTGTAAGTCTGGCAGTAGGATCTTCTTTTCAGGTCTGTTGCTGCCTGGATTCTTCTTCTCTTTCAATTTTTGGCTGCCTGCAACAGGATTTCCATTGCTAACGTTGTCTCTGTGCCACATAGCAGTGGGGGATGGAGAACTACTATTTAGTATTTCTTTCTCACATGTTTTTGCAGCTCCCCCTTATTTCTTTTCTTGTATTTGGCTCTAGACCTAAGGGTGAGATCACACATGTATAGAATGGGAACTGTAGAAACACATTACTCGACCGTATTTAGTGCCAGCATTTGAAAATGCCAAATTGCTTTTTGAGTTTTCGGTATCACATGCTGGAGACGTCACAGGCTACTACTATTCATTGATATTTACTCATTTCAGCACTTGTGTAATATTTATAAATACTTCCACAGATGAACATACCCTTTTAGCTACAGGATGCTGATGCATTGACCTATCATATAAAAACAGTCTAGTGCTTCTGGTCCAGTGGTTCTGAGTTTGTAGACTTCTCTATTAGACATTTGAAAGGAGCCAGTTAAAAAAAATAGTTTAACCATGACACTTGTTCATTGTTTTTTGTCCTCAGCGGTTCTGTATAGACTATCTTCATAATTAAGGGGTTTACTGAGTAAAGAAGCTTCCCAGCAGTCACCCTGAAATTGGATTAACAGCACAAGAAACTCCCCCTTGCTAACCACATGTTCAGTCCTTTTCTGTCTTCCCATATACAAACCTTTCTTCAATTTGCTTAAATGAATTGCTGTAATTTGGCTCTGTAGACTTGAAGAAATCGAGCCAGGCTTTATTTAGAAGTATAGTGGTGCATAGAGTCTCCATGTGAAATTAGGGCCATGTTGTGCAAATTATTGTATAAACACAAATTAAGAGAAATCCTCTGCACTGATGAGTTAATAATCTTGTTTGTCAAGACAAAGAATGGGAGAAAAGAGTAGTGTTATCTCTGCCTTATGCTGCAGATGCAGACTAACTTACCAAAGGTGGTGCAGAGAATGCATCACAGCACTTGGAAGTGAACTTTCATTTCTCATATCTGTATATATTGCCTTAATTACAAGACTGATTTCTATCTTGTCATTCATTGCAAACTCTGCAATCATTTGAGCTTGATCCTGTGCTGGGGCACATATGGCCATGAAAACAATATATAGTTAACTTTAAACAGAACTGCATTTCTCTTTACCTGCAGATCTGTGAAAATAAGTAAATTTTGTCTTCCTGAATTACAAACTGCATCCTTTCTACATTGGTGTAAAAGAAAGGATCATTTTCCTACATTCATGTTTTAAAGCTGCTGTCTGGTTCAGCATATCCCAGCAGTCTCCATCCATTTCTCAATCATCTGTGTGATAATGGTATAAATATCTTTGCACAAGTCATGCTGCACAACTTCATTGTATTCATTGTCTTTTGGGAAAAGTTTTTTCTTTCTTTAGGCTCAACTAAATCCATCATTTTCATGTGAAGCGATTCAATTTTTTGGGCACCCTCATAAGTGGGTATCTTGGATGTGAAGAAGTAACTTAACAAACTCAGCAGATGTAGGATATTGACAGATGTACTCCAAGGACTCTAGCTGTGGTGTATAAGATATTCCCATCTCTTTGCTGTCCATCCCATGGATCTGTCTGAGGTTGCCAACCCTACAGCAAACCTGACAAAATCGAATGGGAGGGGATGGGTTTCAGTCATTTCAGTGCAGAGACCGGAGGCTTAAATCAAACCTACCCTGTGCTGGCAATGTAAGCTGAACCGCCAACTTTGCACCGAGCAAACTGTGCTGTGGCATCAACTCTGCTGTAGGGGCAGAAATGTCACGCAAAGGGGAAGCACCCAAGGGCTGGCACAGCAGAGGAGAACAGTGTATCCAAAAGGCAGCTAAGAGAAATTTGTGGCAGAGCCCTCAAAGCATCACCGAAACGAAGAGCTGTGTGAAAGGTCTGTAGTCAATGTCACAGCCCCATTCACAGCCACGATCAAATACCACAGGTCACCTGTGTTGTTAGGGACCACATCAGAGTCTGCCGTGTCTGGGTACCACGTGGGTTCCAGCTGGATTACTAACAGTGGGGAGGAGGGGAAAATCTGGGGTGTGGATGAGCCCTGTGTCTGTGGGATTGAGGGTGCCAGGCTGAATTTCCACCCCGAAAACTTCATCAGCAGTCGGGATGCCCTGTAAGGTCCTGCATGGTGCAATCTCTGATAAGCAGCTCCTCCTCCTGGAGCCATTTGAAGACACTCAGTGGGAATGCTTTCCCAGAGACCGCTCGCAGCCATCGCGTGGTTTTAGGCACATTGATATTGATCTCAGAGAGTGTATAACTCTTGTGCTGCAATTTGTATGCTGATGGTAATGAAGTGGGTGGGGTCTCTTGGGATAGAGATTATTGTCCTGTAATAATAAGATTCTAAAATGTTTTGGGTTTTTTTCTGTGAGATTTCTGGGATTTACAGGTCAGAAGGGACTGTTGATGCATTTTATATATGACTGATGTAATTGATAAATTGATGCCTTTTTAAAAAAAAAAAATCAAACTTCCAGATTTGGGGTTTATTTTGTCATGAAAAATAATGGCAGTATGAAGGTGGCTCTTTAAATACCTCATGAAAGAACACAATAGTGCTCCCTGTGCTTGGGCAATGGATTTTTTTTTTTTTACTTTCTTGGTAATGGTGGGGAAAGGAAGAGGAAATTAGAGAGAATTTAAAAATGTCAATTCTAGTTCAAAAGTTCCACAAGCAAACACTCTTGACCAAGGTGTTGAATTATAAAGTTTGATATTCCATAGAGCTAAATAGTTGGAAGTAATGCTGCCAGTAACAGACATTCATTTATTTACTGGAGGGGCCCATTGTTAGCACTAATAATACATTTCAACATATTGAAATTGCCAGATAATTCTTTTGTGACTTTTATGCTGGATGATATTGTTATTTAAATGAACCTGCAGACCGCACTGTAATGAAGAAATGCATGTTTTGCTTAACAGTTATCAACCAGCATTCCAGCAAAATGAGAATTTTTACCTCCATTCATTCTGAGGGGAAGCTGCAGGTCACTGTTTTCAATATGGACCTTTTAAAAGCCTTTCAGCAGTGAATAATTATAACCACAGCTTCTGAAATTACCTGTTTTCACTGCAGGGAAGAAGAAACTTTTATCTTTTGTAATGAAGTACACCTGCTCATTCAAACTTTGTAAGACTTCCTTAAAATGGCAGTGCATTGGGCTGATGTAGTATTAGATGGAGTAATAAAAGAAATCGATTTTTAAATATAAGGATACCCTTGTTTATTCAGTTTTACTTTTCTTGTATTTTGGATCCATCTTGTCAAATAATACAGATGGAAAAAATGTGTGGAGCTCCTATGTAAATAACCTTATCTGTGCAAATTGCTGTTTACTAAAACAAATGTTACTTCCTTTGCAGTTTCAAATTCATTTTGCACTTTCATTTGAAGACTGGGGTTTGAAACTGTTTTGGTCATGCTCATTTTTCTATATTAAGTTTTAGAAAAGGATTTTCTTTTTTATAGTTCAAAACTATGTGGAAGATAGAGATTGAAAATATGGCTTGCAGCAATGGGCTTTGGACTCCTTGCTTTGTTCTTGAAAACAAACAGGTTGGCAATATTTATTGGTGTAAAGTAACAGAAGAGTCATTATCTGGGGAGTAATTTTAAAAAATGATATACAATAATTTGTTAATTATTGCCAGAAAAAAAGCATGCAGATTTCCTTCTGAAAATGTGTGTTCCAGTTAATGAAAAACATTACCCTGCAGCCCCTGTGGGATTTTTTCCACTTGTAAAAGTTTGGGGTTTTTTTTTAAAAAAAAGGAAGAAACTGATCGCACAGTTTCCTAAATGGGATTTTTAGGCAATGGTGAATTCAAGCCTCACCATTAGACAATAACCAAGCACAGGATTAATGGTTGACATTTTTTGCTTTTGAATGTAACATATTTTTAGAGTAAAAATACTACTTTTTTCTTTTTTGAAGTAACTGACAGATTGCAAATTGGGTTGATTGTTTCAATCAAAGATTTTTTTCTCTCCTTTAAATGGTTCAGACTCAATTTCCCCACTCAGAGGAAATCTTCTTCCCCACCCTGGATTGCACCAACCCACTTCTGTTAACATCACTCAAAACCCACTTCATCTGTACAATAAATTCTAGCTTTGTAAACAAGATCATTTCCATAGGTAAAAGTTTAAATCCTGCCTATGAGGCTGTTTAGATTGAGCAATGCTGCTCCATTATATGTCCAACAGGGTGGGAGAGGAGGCGGTGGAAATAGCAACCTGATGGGAATAGATGATGTTGCCGTTGAAGTTAAGCTTTTTTAACCCTGTACTCACAGTAACTGTGCTAATGGATGGGTAACCAGGTAGTTTGTGTATGTCTATCACCCAGCCTGCTAAATGTTTATTAGAATTTGGCCTGTGTGTTAGTCATATTTAAATATAGGCCATATGTTCAGTACTGTGAGAGGCTGACCCATATTTCATTCCATTGTTTAGTAAACTTTCTGTCTTCTGTCCATGTACTCAGACTCCCAAGCTATGGTAACACATACAGTTGGGTATTTAGAAGAGCAAACATAATCTTTATTATATATCCAACAATGTTTTTGTGCTATATGGCCAGGACCAGGATCCTTAGGCAGCATCCAGATACAGAGCAGAGTTGCCCCCTCCAGAGAATTTACATCCAGATGGCTGAGGCATATGAAGATGTTTTCTCAGGGTAACAAGTACTCTCGTGCCAGCTGACAGGAATATGCATTCTCAGCAAAGGCAGAGTAATTCCAGCTGATTTAGCCCTTTCTCCTCTGCTGACTTTTAAACCCAATGACTGGAGACAACAGGTGGATATAAGCAGATGGGGAAGCATGAGGAGTGAATAAGAAGGTCGGCTTCATAGGTAGTGGGCTCAGTATTGCAGCAGCACAGCCATTGTCAAGCTTTTTTTCTGGCATCAGAGTTAAGAGGAGGCTTGAGAGGGGATTTGAAGGAGGATAACGAGGCAGCTTTGTGGACATGAACAAGGAGCTCTACCCAAACATGGGGGCAGCAGGGGAGAAAGCACAAAGATCCTTGCTTGAAAAGGTAACAAATGGGTGATGGAGCCTACTGTCAGGGGCTGACTGGAGGTGGGAACTCTCCCCTCTGGAATAAATGAATGAGAATAGGTTGGGAGGGGATTAGGCTGAGAATGCTTTGAAAGAAAAATCAAGTAGATTATGTTTATATAACAGAAAAAGGGAAACCATAGCAAAGAGGAGTAACAATGGTCAAAGTGATGAGCAAAGAAAATGCCAGTATCAAAAAAATTCTTCAAGCTTTTCCAAAGCCGCTCTTTCAATAAGCAGAAGGAAGAGGTGCATTGTAAGGATGGCTTTGTATGCATTCCCATCATAACCAACTCCTCACAGTTGCTTTCTGAAACTCAGGAATTATCACTAGAAATTTTCTAAGCCTGGCGTTTACCTTTGAGGTGAACAGTTATATTGCCTGACCCCAAAGAATTTTCTTGTTCTTAGGACAAATATATACCTTCCCACTGGGAAAAAAAAATAAAAATTAATGGTCTCTTCGTTTACAGTTTGTTTGGGGTTTTTTAATTAGTACAGAAATGGCATAAGAATCCTTTGATTTATCATAATCATTTAAAATTCAGCTTAGCAGATTTCTCAGTCTGTTATAAACACTGTTTTTGTTATGTTTTCAGTTGTGCAGTTTTCATTGCTTGCTTCTGAACAATACTTCTGGATTTTTTTAAAGGGTGTTTACTACCAAGCAGCCTTATAGCAAAGCACATATCTGTCCTTAGGCAGCCATATTCCTCAAAATCTGAAAAAAAAAAAACCTGAACTATATTGTATTCTTATATGAACCATCTGTTGTTGATGGAGAGGCTAGAACACTAGAACAGATTATCTGAGCTGTCCTGTTAATGCAGTAGGAGCATAAATATGTCCTGGGTTGGAGACACAGGATTTAGCTTGGACTCATCACTCCTGTCCCCTGTACTGGTGGAGAACAGTGGCATTGCACTGGTGTGTCCATCCTTGGGAAGAGCACAGCCAGCACTACTGCCCCCATGGCCTTTGCCAGCTTAAGTCCATATTGCTGTGTTGAAGGTCTTCCTTTAAGTCTTTTGTTTTTGTCTCCTGCACAAAAGACACATCTGCAGTTTGTTAGGGAGAGAAGACAGAAAAGGTTGGTGTCCATCCCACTGAAAGGATGAATTTAGCAGTGAGTAGTAAGCTGTGTCTGGATGTTTCGTTGTCAGGGTGGCCTTATTGCTGTACATACTTACAGAGGATTTTGTAATCAATTGCAAAGATGTTATGATGGTTTTGACGTGTGGCATATATACAAGGGTGCACTAATCACTAAGTTAATATAATGCTTAGCCCTGTTGTGAACACTGTCATTTGTTTAACACACAAATCATATTAAGCCAACCACCAGCTATAATTTTGGAAATTGGTGGAATATTCCTATAAAGAAGCACAAAAGACTGTAAAGATTGAATAAGTTCATTGTCTTAGTGACCAGTTGGGGTGGGGAAGGTCATCCTCTTTAATTTTTTTCTTCTTTTAAAAATACTTTGTGGTTCAGCAGCACAGACACTGCATATCTTTGTATCCCCACAGTCACCATGTTAATAGCTGTTTGCTAGCTGTGGTCAGTTAATTTAAAAAAGCTGGCACAATGGTATTATAGGTTGCAATTGATTACTCTTGAATCAAATGTAGTATTGTTGCTTCAAACCAAACCCCCACCCATGACAAAATTCATTATAGCTCTCTAATTTATAATAGTGTTTGAAAGGATGAACCTGAGATGATATGAAAGGAGATTCAGTTTCCTTAACAGTTTCTCAAGCCATGCGTCATCCTGTTCCTACTTTGCTCTTGCTGCACATACAGACTCAGTGAGGGATTTCTGTTGGTTCAGAATCTAATGCGTCTTTGTTTTGTTGCAAATATAAAGATAGTTTATAAAATGTTCACTGATGTGATGAACATAGGTTCCTATTTCTACTCTGAATGCATTTATATACATTTCTATAATGCGTGTAAATGCAAGGGAGTCAATCTAAAATATGTTTTATTCAGTGTAATGCAGTTGCACAAGAACTGTGGGCCCACCCTGGACTCTGTCAGGCACTGGGAACCTGTCAGTGCTTTGGAGAGTAACTGTGCCCTCCAAATGGCAACAGCCATCCTATTCCAGGTGTTGGTTGATACGCTGAGCAGCTTCACTTCCTGACCTCAGTTATTCTTTTCAGACTGGAATGGAAAGTTTGAGGGGAGCTCAAAAGCTTGAGGGACAGTTGCTAACTGCTAGAATAAAAAACTGAAGTGGGACATGTTGGTTTCCCCACACCAGTGTCTAGGAGGTGTTTTACCTTTCACTTTGGTGAGGGGACTGCGTTTGAGAGATAAAGTGTCCCATATTCAGTTCTCGGTTTTGGAAAGTCCTGAGTCCTGTGGGTGCTGTCTGGTATATACACATGCACGGATGAGAATGGTAGAACTTCAGCGTAGATAGGGAGAGATTTTTTTAGATACACCCCCCCTCAAAAATCAACCATACAATACTGCCATTGTGCACTTTTGTACTACATTTGACAAAGATTTTCTAGTCCAAAGAGTGAAAGAGATATATACAGAGCGAGTGTCCAATGCCCTTTGCTCATCCATCCCAATGGTCATGTGGCTGTGTCTGGGGGAGCTGGTGAGGATCAAAATGTCTGCTGTAATGAAGAGCTGTGATTTGGAAATGAATAATTACAACAGGAGAAACAGAGACACCTTCCCTGGAAGAGTCAGTAGGTTGAAGCTTCAGCTGATGTGAGAAATGTGAGCCTTCGGTCTGAATTACAGAGCCAGATCCTTGTGGGTCCCTTCCTGCTCAGGATATTCTGTGATTCTGTGATCTTGATCTTTCAGATCACAGGGGATCAGGACAATTATCTGTTGCCTTTTCTAGAATGGGATGAGTGTGTGCCCATTTCTCCTCTGGTTTATCATATAATTGGTTTGCAAAGTGATGTGGGCTTGTAAAATTTTTGTAGGATGAGAAAATGGATTCCCACTTATTGCCATGTGTGAACTTCAGGGAAGGATTCTGTGCACCTCAGCACAGAAAGGCAGCACGTACCTTTCCTATTCAGCACACGAAGCAAAGGGGATGTAGTCCTATCACAGGACTTAAGCAGCTGTGAGACGTGCATGAGTAAAATGTATACCATTTCAACTCCCTGTATTTGAACTCTACATACACATAACTGGCATATTATGAAAAGGGAAAAGACCAGTTCTTCAGGCCAGTGAGAAAATTCTCTAATGGTGAAGATTTCTGAAAGCAAACGGATTTCTTCCATGAGGAATTTAGAATGAAAAATGTGATAAGTTATGGTCATTAACATTTGTTAAACATTCTACTTACTATTAGTGTTTCGTATACTTCTGGTTCAAACATTTAATGGAAAAAGAGTGGAATAAATGGGGTAACACTAACCAGATGGTCGTCTATGTGGAATTTCTAAAGCTTTTTGTGTACTTTATGTCGAAGATAACAAATCACACAGGTCAACAGCTAGTGTCAGCTAGTGAGAAATGATTGTACATTTTAAGGAAGAAAAGCTCTTTAGGTCTTAGTTGCATTGGTGTCAAGGATTCAATTTTGTGATTTTCACATGGAAATGAAGATGCATCCAAGTGAGGCAAACTGCAGAAGAAATGTTTAAAGAGACGTTTGTTTAGATTCCAAAAACTAGGTTATCTTAGACACATTTAGGTTCAGGACATCTCCTCCTTGCTTTGCATTTAATTATCTTTCTATTTTATCTTTGGCATCTGCAGAGAATAAAATATAGGAATAATTAGGAATAGAGCTAGCTGATGAAAAATTAAGACTCTGCAATATTGTTTCTTTATATGCTGTTCTTAAAGTTAAAAAAGTCAGAAAGAAAATCTGTGATATGTTTTGCTTTTTGATAAGTAGCTTCATATGTTTTAACATTTTGAGAGTCATACAGTTTTTAAGAAAATCTGTCTGATCTGTGGCGTATCTAAGTCATTCATCCCTATAGTATCCTGCCAGGTCACTGTAGTCCTGCTGAAATATTTTGATACAGAATTTCATCCAAATAAATAAATAGTGTATGATGGTGCCATCTATAGCCCAGACAGCTCAGGGGATTAGTAATTAGTTATATAGCCTTTTACTTAGGGATCATTACTTAAGATGAGGCTCAGAATGTCACTTGTAGCCACAGGCTTGGCAAGTTGAAACAGTAGTTTCTTTCTGATCCTTGTCAATGAGGTAATGTCTAAGTCATCTAGGGCACAGTAGAAGTATAAACTGAATTATAATTTCATTTCCAGAATTGATTTCTCAATTTTATTTTTATGCAAAGGCAATGGGACAACTTTTTAAGTACTATCCACCTGTTCATGAGTGTAAATGAAAACAACTTCCAGAAACCAGAGAACTTTCACTGGTATTACATCCACAGAAGGAGACAAGTGTGACGTAGTTTCAAGTATGTTTGCCAAAGGTTGTTGCATCACAGAAATCAACAGCAATAGGATGAGCAACTCCAAGCTAATGGTCTTTCTTTCGTAAGACTATCTCCTTCCTGTAACTCAGTAGGTACATCTAGATAATGATCCAGGAGCTACGAAAATGGAAATTTCCTTAGAACTGAAATGTTTACCAATGGCCAGTGTCTAGTTAGACTTCAGAGAAATGAACTGTTCTGGAGATGCAGCCTTACACATGTGCAGCAGTGGTTTTAGCTTTTTGGTGTAAAGTTAAAACCTTGGCTGTAAAAAATTCATCTGTGGAGTTCTCTTGTTCTAATCAATCTTGATATTAGAAATTATTATATTGCTGCAAATGAAAACATATCAGATTTTCTGCTAAGGATAGACCTTCTTTTTAAACACAGATAGCATTTACCCTTTGAATAACTCCTCAGGCTAGGCTTGTCTCTTCTAGAAGACACTTGTCATGAAGAAATTTCACTTCTGACACATGCAGAGTGAGGCAATGTAGAGGTTTATTCAGCATGACATCTTCCATAGATGAAGCATCTCAACATTTTGCAAAATGGTGCCATTTTCTAGAATCAGAGGTAGAGAACAATAGGAGCCACAGGCCAAGGAGGAAGGATGAACATCCTGGTGAAAGTAAAAGCAGATTATTGTTGACCAAATTGTGGTTAACACCAGTGACTGTGATACAGGGTGGATGGAGAAGTGTGGGAGGATGGTATTGTGTGTGTGTTCTGTTATTTGTAGTGTGGTGAGTGGATTTATCTGCCATCTGTTTCCACTGTCATGAAATGATCACGCACAAGGCATAAGGGCTCTCATTGCAATGATTGTATCATCATACCTTACATGCTGAACAGAAAATGGAAGTGCGGCTTTCTACAGTGTGCACTGTCATAGAGGCAGAGAACCTACGTAATATTTGTTATGCCAGGGATCAGTAAACTTACCTGGGTGACAATTTCAATTTTATGAGAAATTATAAAATGCAAACAGATTTTCTGAAACATTGTTTGAAAGAGAAGCAGAAGAGAAAAGAGAAAACAGGTTTTTCCCTGGATTGTTTCAGATTTTTGCATCCTATTTGACTGATAATTGTAGATGAGTAGTGAAGGTTACATCAAGAAGTGACATGTTCTTTTATATTGTGTGCATTCGTGAATATTATCTTCTGTGGTGCACTTATATCTTTGTATTTATGCTTTGGTTTAAGTGTGTGCATGCTGTGCAAGGGTATATTTCCAGAGGTGTTTAATTTTTGCTTATGATGTTACATGTGAAGTTCTCTATTGTTGTATCCTTTCCTTTTTTGAAATGTTTCCTTGAACAGGGCAAAGGATACTCCATTTAGTTCATAAAATGCCTCACTAGCTGCCTGTCACATTTACCTGGTAGACTGGAGCTGAAAAAGTCACTAACACAGATGCCCTGAAAACTCCTGAAAGTGCTGTAGTGTGAGAGCTGATGGGGAGCCAGCATCTCTTTGTGACCAGCCCGTGGTCTATGACTAAGCCACCCAACTCTTCTGCCATGGGACCTGTTGGCACCAGCAGCTCAGCTCTCCTCGGGCTGTTGCATCGCTGGCAGATCCTCCCTAATTACCACCTAATTAGCCTGTGCCCTCCACACACAACGCACACACAGGTTCCTCTGAGCCTCGCCCAGGCTCAGTGCCATTGCTCAGAGCTGCCTGCAG
Source organism: Sclerurus mexicanus (assembly GCA_013396755.1). Taxonomy (NCBI): domain Eukaryota; kingdom Metazoa; phylum Chordata; class Aves; order Passeriformes; family Furnariidae; genus Sclerurus; species Sclerurus mexicanus. The sequence continues at coordinate 940,852 of VWZF01006236.1, read as the reverse complement.
TGTTTCTCCAGCTGGGAGATCCCATCTGGTCCATGAGGAGAGGACTGGGGCACCGAGTTCGCATCCTGTGGCTCCAGCTTGGAAGCCCCCATAGGCAAGAGCATAACAAGAAGGTGCAAGTCTAGCGCTGGACTGTTGAAGTCCAATAGCAGCAACTCAGCTGTGGACTTGGAAAGCATGGAAGTGTACACGGGGAACAGTTTGCCGTGTAGTTAAAAAGAATTTTGTTCAGTTCAGTAGTTCATTTCAGATGATTTTACAAAACGTCATAAAGTTTTGAGGTCAAGGATCAGACCTCAGTCAAGGATCAGACAGCATTGTATTAAATGATTATTTGCCAGGTACTTGTTTGTTTGGATTTTCAAAGGGCAGCCCGCAGCCTGGAGGCTTTGCATAAGCCTAGAAGTAGTGCTGTCCTCTGCCCTGAAGAGCTTACCTGCACAGCTGTTTCCAGATGTAGAAACCCAGTAATCCTGACTGAAGTCCTGTTACTGTTCAGTAATAAAAATTGAGGTTGGGATATTTGTGGAGTGAAATCTCTCCTTGATTTAGGCCCTGATCTTGTGAACACTTACCATTGTGCTTCTCGTTATGTAGGTGCTTACTCCCACTAAGAGCTCCAAGTTGTATACATAAACGTTTTCATAACTCTTAGAGATCTGGTTTGGTAAGTGCAGGCACGACGTGTGTAATGCACAATCTCAGCTGCTTCTGAGATCCTGAATCTCTGCCTGGAGACAGACATAGCAAGCTTTAATATGAAATCTCTCTACATTAAGTTTTTAGTATTATAAGCTTGATTTATGTCTGGCAAGAACAGTTGGTTGAGGTATATTGGAAGAAAATGTATCCCATCCATTAGCAAAGAATGCAATAATTAGGAAAGGAAGAGACCTGACTCAGAATGTGTGATGTGATTCAGAGTTGTGTCCTCGAGTCATTATGCAGACAAAAAATCCCCCACCACTCGCTTCAGTGCAAGTTTTGCATGTGTAACAGCTGTCACAGTCAGACCATTAATCAGCTGAACCACCACACGGGTGGAGGATGAGAAACCACCTTCTGTGCTAGAGGTTGGACGCAAAAATTACTTTGCACAGGGTCCGTCTCTCTGTGCTGCTGTAGCTGCAGCAATGCAAACCTCCAGTGTAAATCTGTTTCACCATTGGCATAAGAAGTTTTTGTAAAATTTCCTCTTTTAAGCAGAGAGAAAAAGTATAGATTGTAGTTAAATGCTAGAGAGACCATGATTTTGCTCTAAGCTGTGTTTCCACTTCTGAAACTATAGCAATAAAAGACACAGCTATTTTATTTTACTTGATATATTAGTATACTATGAACTCATATCAATTTCATAGTTAGTTAGATAAACAGTTTACTTTTGACCGTGTGTTAAAGTACCCCAGGTTATTTTGCTAAATGATGTCATGTATCATTCCCTGCTGTGTATAATGACTATTTGTGAAAAACAGAGGTTTCTTTTCTCTCCTGTCCATCCTCAAACCAAGAAAGAAAAGAAAAACAAAACAAAACAAAAAAAAACCCTGACCAGAATAAGGCCATCTCTTGAATTACAGTCGCTTTCCATCTCCTCTCCATTTGCATCATGTGATATGGCAAGACATCAAATGATACAAAGATGTGTAATGTGACAATAAATGAAAGATAAGTGAGAAGAATGTTTTTTGGGTAGACTGCTCCTATTCAATTTCAATGATAAGAATTTAGTCTTAATTTCTGACATACTCATTTTATCAGCTAAATTTCCTAATTTGTGTTATTACAGATAATTACCAACATATATTTATTTCTAAAACTTTATTTGTTCAATTAGAAGGTAGATTTCAGCCTTTATCTTTGCAGGTAGCTGATCCAAGACAGTTTTATGTAAATGACTTAATTAATTGCTACCTTTCAGTTGAAACAGCAACTTACAAAGGAAGTAATCCTTTTCGAGTGGCATAAGCTGTTTAAAAACAGCAAAAAAACCCACAATACCTTTCTCAGGCACCTTGGCACACAATTATAAGTTATTTGACAGAAGTAAATGTAATAAACAGCAAGGCTTCTTCCCAAATTATGTCTTTTCTATGTAATTAAAATAGCATCAACCTTAAGTGCAGTGGCTCTGTAGTCTTCAAATCTACATTATTAAAAGACTTAATTATGCAGAATTACAAAACTTTCTTATAAATGGTTCAACATGTTGGTGGTAAAGATGTGATCTGTGTGGCCTAGTTATTAAGTTTACACTCTCTCTGAAGCAATTAGTTGTTTCCAAGTGTTTGGTGCCTTGCTTTCCCTTCCTGGCTATCCTTGGAAAACCCTGCTGTGTAGCGCTTCTAGAGGATGTGGTGACAAGGCTTTTTCTTTATGGCCATCTGAAAAGAGCAGCAATCACTCCAGGTGACCATCCCCAGCTGGGCTTGCCTGGATTGCAACTGCAAACTGGTGTCCTGACCAGTCTGGAAAGGGGGAGAGGTTATTCTGTTTCCTCCTGCCATGCACTGAAGTCCATCTGTTGTAGCAGCTAAGCCTTCAAGAGGCGTTTTCCCCAGTTGCATCCTGCTCTACAAGAGCAAGGGGCACTCCATAGTGGAAGCAATTTGTAAAAGCAGGAGGAGGATTGTTGAGATCCTGTATGTGATGGTGAATGCCTTTCTTGAGCAGATCAAAACGGCCTTGGTTCTGAGTGTTTGCATGGTACAGCATGGACCCCTTTCTTAGTCCTATACTTTTGCTTTGTAAGAATAGTGGGAGGAAATAATACACCGTCCTTTTAGAATCAGTCAATTCTTCTTGTTAGTGAGGGAAATCTTTAAAAAAAAAATACACACTGCGCCTGATTATCTCCTCCTCCTTGTTTCTGAGCTTCGTACCGAACTGGTGATCCTAGGGGAGGGGGAAGGATGAGTGGGTGAATGAATGTCTAGAAATGTGGCAACTTTTCAGTGGAGATGCTCCAGTGCTGTCCTCATTATTGTCCCATTTTATTTGGCAGAGTGACTCTTTTCCCCTTAAATGTGCAAGGGTTTAATTAATACATTCCAGTTGTCAAACCCAGTTCAGCTTGATGAGCAGGAGAGTGTAGAAAAGCTGGATTATTTGTTTGCATCACTAAGCAATGGGGAAATACCTCCTCCGTTGGTTTTCTTTGCAAGTAGTGACAGCAGCGTTCTGACAGAGACAAAGGGATAAAAAATGTGCTGGAAGGACTAGAAGAATTAATTTGTAATAGATAATTGGATCTGTATGGCAATGATACGACTTTGGAGGAAACTCAGCGGAATAGCTCTCTAGGTTTTTAGGTTTCACTCTCTTGTCAAAATAGCATCTGCATGCCTTATGCATTTTAAACTTTAAGAATGTACATATCTTGCTTTCTTATTTAGCTGTCCCACTGATTGTCTGACAAAGGTCTGGATAGGCCTATTTCTATTATTAATTAAAACTCAAGAAATAAATTCTGCTGTTTGTTGGGAATGTGATACAGTGTTGCTGTTACCTTCCTCTCTTGCAAAAGTTGGTTTTACTCTTGCACCAGCCTCTGAGACAACTGTCTTTTGAGTTTTGCAAGCCTCATCCTTGTTGCTGACTGATCCTATTGCAGATGCTCAGAGAAGGGCGTAGCTCGGTGTTACAGGAGTTTGTCTCATTCAGTGGAAGCGTGGGTCCCTCCTGTGAGGGTGCTCAGCATCAGGATGGAGACATTACTTGCTTTCAGCTCTGTAGAGAGCCCGTGGCAAAAGCAGAGTACCACGGGGATGTGCTTCCAGCAATTCAGCTGCTAACGTGGGCTGTTGGTGTGTGTACCAGTTGCAGATTTTTCAGAGTTGCCGGATTTGTCTCTAAATATATTTAGCTGCGATAATCAGGCCTAGAGGTCAGAAATGTAGATAACCATGGCTGGTAACAGAGCAACCAACAAATGGCAAACACGCATTATTTAAAAAAAAAAAAGTTTTCTCAGTGAGTGATCAACATTGTTCCCTCCTTTTGAAAAGGTGTTAAAGGTGATCCCTGAAATTATAAACCTGGGAGGCACCTCAGTGTAAAGAAATATGGTTGAGAAAATGATTAAAGATCAAGTTATAAAGGACGTAGATGAGGATAATATGATGGGAACAAATCAGCACGATTTCTATAGCCTGTCAGATTTCTTTGAAATAGTTAACAAATAATGGATAAAGGAGAACCAGTGGATATAATTTATTTAAACTTTCAAAAGAGTTGGATAAAGTCCTTTAAAGGAGGCAATTAAGGAATCTTGCTAACAATGGGGTAGGATGTAAAGTCTTGTCATGGATTTAAAACTGATTTAAAGACTGAAAGTTAAAAGTAAGATTAAATGTCCATTTCTTACTGCTGCAAGGAGACAATAATGGTTGTTCAGGAGTGGGGCTAGGAATGGTAGACTTCATTATTTTTAACATGTATATTTTATTAAATTGCTATTGTGCATAGAATATGATTAAGCAGTATTCCCTAGGAAATAATGTAGGTTAGTATTAAGTATCTATGTTATAGAGACTGCTCTAGTGCAGTTTTGCTATATTCAAAAGCAAAAGAAACAGGAAAATGAAGGGAACAATAACAATAGCACTTCCCTTGAAAGATGCTTCTCCACTGAAAAAAACATGATCTGTTTGTTGCACCACCTCATCTAAACCAGCACAGTCCACGAAACACACCAGCCCCAGTCCAGGAGCAAAATCAAATTTCAGTCTAAAATGTTCAGGGAAGTTTTGTCCATCCTTTGAACTCGGCATATCCGCCCGTTTTCTGCAATCAGTCTTCGCCACAGTGGAGCTGTGATCTCTGCTGGGGCTGGCATCAAGGCACTCCAAGGCCAAGGCAGCTCTAGCCTGAGGTAGGGCTGGGGAGGAGAGGGAGAGATTTCACAACAGCTGTGCAAACCTAAGCTAGTCCAGATAACGTGGTTTTGAATAAGATTTTTCACAGAAAAGGTAAAATAAATATATGCCACAGAAATATGCATACAGTCAGAGCGAACCTGTAAGCCCTGAATCTGTCATAACTCATCAAGAAAGTGACACTGGTGCCGTCCCACTCGGGTCTATGAGGACAACTCCAGGTGCAATAACAGAAAAAGATAGGAAGGTTTGCTCCGTGCCCAGTGTGTCCTTATCTTCCAAGAGACTGTCTGGCCTCGATAACAAGTGTCCTCCCCCACCATCCAGCAGAGATGGACGAATTTTCAAAACAATTAGAGACGTCGAGTAGGAAACTCTGGATGAGCAAAATTTAAAACCTGTGACTACTTAATCTGGGGAGGAGAAGGGTGATCAATTACAGAATGGGGAATACAACAAAGACAGGTCAGAGGCTTGCACTTGCTATGCTGGAAGTCAAAAGTCATCTGTATTTAATGTCTGTGGGGAAGAAGAGGGAGTGGAGAACACTTCTCTCCCCTGGTAATAGGAATCTCTTGGCACAGGGTATTGCTGCAGACAGCCAGTTCTTAAATCTCATAGCAGGGTGCATTATCATAAAGAGTATCATGTAGCAGAGTTAGCTGAGGTCTGCCTGGTACTGAATAGCACTAAATAAAATCCCTCCAGTTAGTCACTCTGCCCCCAAATTTCTGCACCTTAAGTTGAGTCTGTTCCTGAAGAACGAAGCTATCAGGAGTGAGACTCAGTACAGTGGACTATATTTAAGCACAGTAGCAGAATGATATTTTGATGGTTAATTTCTTTGATCTTCTGTTGAATTTAAATTTGCCTACAGTGGTTTCCCAATTTCAATTAGTACACAAAACAAACTTTGCGTATATTCCGAGATTATGTTCTTCATTATACGTTGCTGTAGTTTTATGTGTTGTTGCCAAGAAATCTGCTTTTGACAAATTGCACAGGAGGCATTTTGAGATTGTGATGGAGTTGATTGAGTTTTGGCCAAATCCTGTACACTTTTATCACTGAAGACTGAAATACAGATGCTTGTTACATTAAAATATATAGAATTTGCTTTGGCCCTGAAAATCTGTGTCACATTTTAAAATAACCAATTTGGGTACAATTTGAGTTAAGTGGCAAGTAAACAATGCAAATGGAACTGTTTTGTTAGCTAGAAAGTAATTGAAAATCTGCAACTAATTATAAATTGGCAATATACAAGTCTCCAGGAAGCTGAAAGGAATATTTCACTGATATATTGTTTAGTTATATTCAAAATTAACTTACCCTGCAGTTTGTGCAAGAGATTTTATTGCTTATTGTAATTTTACTTCTGAAAAATGAAACAACTTGGATTTCATACCAAAAAAAGTGTAATTTTTTAATCAAAGATAACTCTTCTTATGTTACATGATATTTTTTTTTATTTCACGTGGGCCTTGAGCTTCAGCTTTTTTATGGAGGTTTGAATTTCTTCAGTGTTTGTCAGTATTCTAAGTTTTGATTGGCACCTTCATTGTGTTTTTCAACTCATCACCTCAACATATTTCTCATGCATTAATGTAGCTGTACAATACCTTTGAGAAATAAGAGTGTGTTGTCACATACAAGAAGGAATTCTTTGCTTGTATTTGGTTGAAAAAAAGTGTGGGATTGGCTGGAAAACATCTCTTGTCAATGCCACCTAGATCTGTAACACTAGGAGCTAGTCAAAACATCCAGATAATTGTCATGTGGATTTGTGTTGCCAGAATGTGTGCCATGTGCAGACATCAGGTTTTGGTGAATATCAGCTTTTGTGGTTAAAGAATTTTTACTTAAAAGAGATATGTAAATACACAAGTTCTGGGGTTTTTTAAAGGGTAAATAAGGGTGAGCATTTACTACAACCCAGTTTAACAACCCTTGATGTATATAACATTAATCAAAAAGCATTTCATAGGATTTGGAGAAGGTGGGGGGATTTAGGGGGAAATGTTCTTAGAATGCTCTGAAATATCCTTTATCCCAGAGCAGCAGCCCATGATGAAAGGCTCAATACTATCTCTATTTTGGTCTTGTCAACAAAAGCCCCAAGAGGCTCCACAGCAGGTATGGACCCAAATTCCTGCTAGAAATAAACACTTTCAAGCTCATCCAGAGTTGCTCAGGTAAGCTGCAGAGGATGCAAAGCGAGGCTTAGGGAAGAAAGGTAATACTGCAGTTATTGTTGTATTATTCTGTATTATGCGAATGGGCAAGCTAAAGAATATAAAGGTTAAAAATTACTTCCGTGTTTCTTAAGAGGGTATTGGCAAGAGCTGCAGGGAGAGCTCTGGACTCACAGTGCCAGGCTATCCATCATGAAGCTGTATTCACCCGCTTGGGCAGTTGCTTTCTCTGAATAAACATGTTGCTGATACATACTCTCCTTTAACAAACCCTGACTCAGAGAAATTTCAGACTTGAATTTTCTACAGCCCTGTGCTGTTTCTCCATAAAGCAGTGTTGATTAAGTGAATCATATATTCTTCTGATATTAAATTTTTAACATAAAGTCTTGCAGTCAACAACTGGTAGAGATACCTTTTGAGACTTGTGAAATACCACTTTGAAATGGTTCTGCACAGTCCAGTGATACAGTGTGGGCTCAGGTGTGATGCTTGTAGAGCTGCGTAGGGGCCAAGCACGCTGGGGAGATGTTTCCTAGTCAGTCCTGTGCTTGAGGAGATCTGGACAGTCTGTCATTGAAAGGAAAATGCTTCAGCCAAGGAGCAGGAATAGACATCTTTTCTTTCTGCAGTAAACATTTCCAGACGAGCCAGTCTCACAGTCCTTGTGGAAGTAGCTCCTGTGAGTACAGGTTGCAGGATGAAATCCATAAATACTGGGCTTAAACAAGAGAATATCTGCATCCAGAGCGTTTTAATAAAAAGTTAGCTTGGGTCGTGGGGAAGGAGGGGATGAAGCACTGGGGGAACGGAGAATATGAGTCATGGCATCCAGACTGAAACAAATCTTTGAGCACGAATCACAGTATAAAATTTTAAGGGCTTGATCCTGCCTTTGGCTATGCTGGTGTGTATTGTTACATATCCTGTAAAATCGACTACCGTTACATGTTACGTGGTGCTGTGCACCCACATAACTAAGCTCTGAGCTCGTGGTTTTTATAGTCCTTATTTTTTAAATCCTATAAATGCTGCTCGACTTGGCTTTTTAGAATGTTGAACAGATGCAGCAAGATTTTCCTACACTTCCTACCCACTTACAAACCTGAATAATTAGTGGATGTGTTGCATTTTTCGATAAAGACTTCTTAGAAAGCTGTTTGGTGAATAAGGCCACACAGAATGTGTCATTGTTGCTGCTGCAGGTTTTGAGTTTATTTGTGTATTATGGGTACTGTATACCACATAATAATGAAAAGCTATATGCTCCGGTCTGCTGGTTCACTACACAGCCTGTGTGATTACAAATTGTTTGAATAACAGTGGACTATTGAAACTCTATCCAGATGTGCGTGTTGCTAATTATGGGAATACCCACAAAGGCAGATTATCTCTTTTGTTAGCGTTTCCAACCCGTTTAAAAACAGGAAAGTGAAAAGCATGTAGGCAGCAAATAAGAAGTGGCCGTACATGTTGGAGATGAAGACTTTTCATAATTAATTCCCAGGGAAGGAAAACTCTTGACCTGGCAGAATGCATTTCTGGAGTGTAACCAGATGCAACCTAATGCCCATGAGAGATATACGAAACAGTCCCAGAACAAAAATGGCATAGCATCGTTCATAGCAGGAAAAGTCCAGGTAAAGAAAGACATGGTGGCGAGGGAGGATCTGAGCTATTGTCGGTTTTCTGGCATACTTATTAAAAGAAATTTACAATAATGCGATATGAGATTTTGGAAGGATAGGCAGGGGAAAAAGTGATCATGTTTTTCCAGCATTTAAGTAGTTTTCATTTAATTAGCAGGATCACTATCCAGAGGAGCCTTTAGGATGAACAGTACTTGGAGTGTGAAGGACTCAGTGTGTTTCCAGGAACCACACTGGGATGACGATGTTTTCACATTGTCTTGCAGAAGTGCCGTCTACCCACTTTGGACAAGAGAGAACATCATGTCTATTCGTAAAGTGACCCACAGTCACTTTTTCCCTTTGTTTCATTTTGTGAGTTGCTGTGGATTGCACAGGAGATGAAATGCAGAAAGTAGAAGGAGAAAATATCAGTGGCAGAAGTTCGGTGTGGGATCCAAACTGTTTGAGAAAAACATAGGAACAGATGAAAGAAAAGGTGTTGAATGGCTTAGCTACCTGTCTCCTTAACAGCTCGTGATGAGGAGATAAGTAATTTAGCAACCTTCACTCAAATTTCTTTCTTTTTCTCCCTTCTCTTTTTTCATTTTTTCTTTTTTTTCCAGAACTACAGATAGTCTGGCTCTTGCAGCTTCTCTGGGAGAGAGGGAGGATATCTGAATTCAGACTTAACCCCATTTTGTACAGCTTAATTTAAATAAAAATGGTGTATTTCCTCCTGAGTGATTAATAGCCAAGTGTGGTGACATACAAGAACTATGAGCTTGACCTTCGAGGTAAAGGATAACTGCTATGTTAAGTTGATTGCACAGTTTCCCCTCAATAAGTTGACAAGCACCGAGCATGGTTTTCATGACTTCTGATCTTGTAAATGTACACTTACAAGTGATTTGCCTATTCTTCTGAAGCAAATCTTGCGTTCTCTCTGACATGTGTTAAATAAATTCCAAATGGCCTAATGTGAGATCTGGAATCTCAGCAGCCAGGATTTGTGCAAACAGGCTGGCCTGCCCAGGAATTGTAAAGTGTGCAATACTCTGAACTGGAATCCCAAACTTAGAGAAATTTCACATCTTCTGAACATCTCAGCAGCTTATTAAGCAGGCCAATAATTCTCCCTTCTCCTCCTTGGACTTGTAGACTGAATTCTTCTATTACATGGAGTGAACCTTATTTTCTCTTCTGTCAATGTTTCTTTGTGCCCACAAAACTGAGTGTGTCAAAGATTCTAAAACTATCCACATATTGCCCTGATAGGTATATAGATACAGAATCAGCCTGCATGCCAACTAAACCTTATGGCATACTGTTATCTTCATCAAGCTTCAAAATCTACAGTAGAGGACAACTGCTAGCATTCCCCTGGACATGAAAAACAGGAAGGAGTATTGATGGGAAAGCAATCACCTCCAGAAGTTGCTCCAGTGTAAAACATTCATTACTTTAAAAAAAAAAATGCTGCTACTTGACTTTAAATTATGGCTTTGCATCAAGCAAATGCTAAAACCAGATTCAGAAAAGCACCTTGCTCAGTGCTTGAACTCTGCTTTCCTTGGGGATCTGTGGTTAGCACTTCTGACTCCCTCAGTGGAGAAATGTGCCATAGAATGATTCAAATTTGAAGGAAAAATGTCACATATGATGCCTCTATGGTTTTCTTCACTTATGGAGGTTTAGACAATTTCTTCTACCTCTCAAGAGGTCCAAGGGCCCATAAAACAAGCTTCTACATCCCATGGAGACCCTCACTGTGCTACCTATGGTTCTAACCATGGTACATAGGTACCTAGAAGAGCTCTCTTCCCAGCAGGGCTTTTCATCTCCAGTTTTCTACCAGTTCTTTACTTCCCTTCAGACTTCAGGCAGTGCTTTGCAATAGCTGGATCAGCACTAAATTCAGCCTATGTCCAGCAGAGTCACTTTGACCCATTGCTGTGTGATTCAGCACATATCCAGTTTCCCAGGAGCTGTAAAACTCAGTAAAACACCTCCCACCTGCAAATCCTAATCCCCTTAAATTCGGGTGTTTCCCTTCAAAATCTCTGGCCAGGTTTTGTTTTTTTAGTTTCTTTTCCATGCTTCGGGAATGAAAGGACTTTGTCAGCAGGTTGGTGTGCTCCACCCACGATCAGGCAGTTAACAACCCCAAACTTGAAACACAGGACAATCCAACTCCGGTCAAGTCCGTAACCCATGGTCTTAGAAGTGAGAAGAAATTACAAGTGCTACCTTTGCAGTTATCCATCATAACGGATAACTTTTCTCTCTCCCTCTCTCTCTGTCCTTTGCATGAAGAATTTTTATTTTCTAAAGAATTCAATTGAAATGTTGCCTGTCTCTTCCAGAAGGGAAGCTGCTGAAAAAGAGATCGCTTTGTGTAAGGCAGCATGCAATGCCGTAGGTACACTAGGCTGTCTTGTCCTTTCTCTATGATAAGCAGAACACTGAAGTCTACTGTATGTGTGAATATCTTTCTGTAATGGAATAAGAGTGTTTGCGAAAATGGCTACTGAAGCACCCAGCCAGTACACTTACTGCAGGAGAGTGACAGGATAAGAGAAGTGGCAGAAACAAAGATAGGAAAAGAGATTTTTGCACTAGCAAGTGTGAACTGATAAGCTTGACCTGTGTGGGAAATGGAGAGAATCCTCAGTGCACTTGTCAGGCCAAAATTAGCCACGCCAATTTGTTTTCAGCAACACTGAGCTCTGAGAGCCCTTTACTTATTTTCTCATTTGTGGAAGAAAACTGCTGGCTCACTGCACTCCACTTGAGAAATTCTTAGCAAGCTAATTCACTTAGGCATAAATAACTTTCCTGGGTGTTGAAGCCTAATGTAGGAATCAAGAGGATCTGTAGAGGTGGATGGGGAGGTGTTGTGTGGAGGTTTTATTGGCCACATGGACAAGTTATGTGTGTCATCCAAACCGAGTGCCTAATCACCTCCGACACGTCATCACAACTGCAACATGCTCAGCAAGGCAGAAGGGAGGGAAGAAAATGCATATTTCTTTCTCAAGTATGCACAGCTAGGAAACAGTCATCTCATTTTTCATCTTCCTCTCGGGTAGGTGTTAGGGCCGTGCCTCTGCCTAGGAATGGGGGCTGTGTGGTTCACACAGGAGTGAAGTGTTTTGAAGAAGACAATTTGAAGTGCTGTTTAGCAAGTAAGCACAGCCTTCTGATTAGAGTATGGGAATAGAGAATAGGTATCTACCTGATTAATTATGGGCAGTTTGGAAAAACTGGAAGCTAAGGAGGCAAAGTCTGTAGTAAACAAGAGATTGCCAAGTTTCCAGTTTTGTTTGTTTATTTAACGAATTCTTCCTTGTGAGAACACAGGAAGGAAAGATGACTTATGCAATACTAGCTGGCACAGAATGATAGTTGGGATATCAGTATGGAAAGAAATTGTCGATGCTTAGGTGAGAATGAAAGGTTTTGGAGTCATAAGGGGCAGTGGTAGTATCACTGGTGTGTCTTCTCCAGCTCCTGTGTCAGAGGAGGTTGCTCTGTAATAAATTGCTGGAAGGTAATGAAAAGGTAAATTAAACTGGTCTTTGAGTCAATGAAAGAATGGAGTCTCAGAAAGATTACCACCGTGGAGGAGGAGGACATAACAGAAAGGAAGGATCAGAGATGATGTCTGCAAAGGTACCACAGGGAAACAAGCCTTTTGGCTGCTGGGAATCCAGCAAAAAAGGAGGCCAACAGCAGGAGCTGAGCAGATCAGACACCCTGCCCAGAATGAGTGCAGAGGGAGAGGAGAGAGCAGACTGGTGGGGGGTAAAGATGAGGCTCAACAGACAGAGCAGAGATCGCATTGGGTGGATGCAAAGGAGCAAAAGGAAGAGGCTGTTTGTATTAGGTTATCAGAAGTAGATTACACTGTAGGTAAGAAAATGTGATTCAAGGAAATGGTTGTTAAATTAGGATTTCCTTATGTAATTTTATCAGGTCTCACACCATCAAGTCAAATCTCGTTCCATTCAAATGGATCCTAGGAAATTGTCAAAACAGGCATTGTACCTAACAGGGAAATAGGAGCAAACAGAATGATCCAAGAACGGAAGGAACTTTTCTGGGCTAAGCTATGATTTTTCTTGTGTTTCAAAGGCATCCCAGGAAAAGTGTTTTCCCTCAAAAGAATTTTCCCAGCCAGATTTTTGCCTGCTTTTTGGCTGATTACATTTGTATTCATTGTACATTTCTTGTATTCTGCTTGCTTTTTTTTTTTCCCCCCTCAATCTCAAGCTTTCACTTCCCAAAGCAGAAGGTGATACAGAGATATCTGAATCTGCAGCAAGAGGCAGTGTGTCATTACAGCCTTGGACAGAGGCTGGCCATGTGGGAGATCTCTTCCACGTCACCATTTTCCTCCATCTGTGGAACTAGGAGGCTATGACTACAGAACTTTGCTGAATAGGGTCTTGGAAAAATCTAGCTGTAAACTCACAAAGCCTGGCTTTGTGTCCAGAAATGGTGTTTCCACACAGTAGATCTGATTTCCATAGCTGTACACTCTGCTAAATACCAGCCAAGGCAAGTCCATGTAACCATGTTAAATTCCTTTCTTTTCTCTTTCTTAAATCAACCAATTTGTGTAAACCTCTGAAGAGACAAACTGACACCACTCTGACCAGAGAGTCAATGTTGATTGTTATTAATTGCTTAAACCTTTTTTTTTTTTCCCCTAAAATAAGACCAGGTCTGTGCTGCAGATTTCTATCAGCACAGCTGTTCTGGTCAGACTGACACCTCTCAGTGAGCAAACACTACACATGTAGATGCAATTATACCTCAAAATGGTGCTTGTTTTGCTTGCGGGGATGATTTTACTATACCACTACAAAGAGCAGATTTGCCAGTGTAAGTTTACACCGCCCCAGGAATGCTTTGTCTGTTTGCTGTGCTGGTATTCCTTTATCAGTAAGGCATTTGCAGTGTAGACATGGTCTTATTTGGAGGGCTGGTTTTAATCCTGACACATGCTAAAGTGATTACACTGCTGATTGAGAACTCAATAGAAGGACTCCAACTGATTTGCTCTGGATCAGGGCCTGAAAGGAAAGGAATTATCTTGTGGTTTGAACACAGGGGTAGGAGCTCTTCGTGCACACCCTGGGTTTGATATTGACTTCATTTGTCTCTGCCTCTAAAATTGGGGGTGTTATGGAATATGTCTTACAGGAGTTTTGTGAAACTTAGTTGTTTCATGTTCCTGTTCCAGGACACAAGTAAAATTTATATCCCCAAGTGGATATTCACAGCATTAAAAAAAGAAAATCAATTTAAAAGCCTAGCTACTTCTGCAGCTGTTCCAATGACACCAAGTGCTGTTGCAGCAAAGGCCCTGGTTCTGGGCCAACCTGTGTGACCGCTTCGAAGAGGCTCCCCTGCTTTAATGAGGTGTGTATCACAGTTTGGGATATGTTGCGCCACCACATTTCCCATGGGTGTTTCCTTGTAGCCCCAATGCTCTTTCCCTTTTGTATTTACGGTATCCATGAGCTCTGTTTTAAGGGCCTTAGAGCTCTTATGTGTCCAAGTCAAACAAGGAGGAGCTAGCTACAGGGTGAGGACCTGTGTGCCCGGGTAGGACTTGGAAGTCCTGAAGTGGGTGTTGCTCCTTCTATGGGACTTAGCCCTCGATGGCTGAGGCAGAGCAGCTTGCAGGAGGGCACTTTCCCCAGTGATTGTAAAATACCAATACAGTATCACTGCTCTTTTATGCCAGACCTCAAAGCAATATTAAAAAAGACACATCTCTTGGCAAGTTCAGGTCAGTAGCTGCCATGTCTTGTGGTAGCCCAGAACGTACACTGTTGGTGGAGACACATCCCGCCTTCAGATTGTCAACTTCATTTCTTCATCAGCCTTTTGCACAGGCAGTGTCAAGCATGTTGAGGCTGAAGGGCTTTTTGCATTCTCTTTGTATCATCGTGCACTGGGCTATAGACTGAGCAGGTTCCAGTTGGGACATACAATCCCCACCTGGTGCTGAACATGTTGTGATCACACCAAGGAGCAAATCCCTACAGGAAGCAGAATTAGCAGGAAATAGCTATTACTCATCATATTCCTTTTTACAAATAATGCATCCTTTAAAAAACCACATCTGGGAAATGAAGAAATAAAGCAGAAATCTTTATCTCTAAGAAAAGCCAAATTTCATTTTTTTATGGTTTAATATAGGATTTTTTTGGACTGCTCTTCACTCTGTAATTTACTATCTGTAGCTTGCTTGGTCTGTAGCTCTTTTTACATATATTCTCTCAAGTGTCATCTATTGGCACAGGAGACAATGTCAAGAGAAATGAGTTCTATGACAAATTAGTGCATAGAAAAAAGAGTTGGTGTGTGGTTGTGTGATGTGCCAGAATTATTAATTCCAGAAAGACCCCTTAAAATTCCAATGAGTGCTTCGCAAATCAGAGTATTTTGATACTGGCCAACTTGATTTAAGGCTACTAAAATTATTAATTATGCACTTACCTGATCTGAAGTTCTTCTTGGTGCTATTGTAGACTGCAAGAGGGGGAAAAGGTATGCAAAAATTATTCTTTTTGCACACTCCTAGAAGAAAAACAATGCTGTGTTTGGTGTAACTTTGTCAGAGTCTGGTAAAACTGATCATAGTTAAACAAAAATGAGCCTGTCATGTGTGCAGCAAAAAAAATATAGATCTCCCTGCTTGTAACCCACAGTCCAGTGAATGAAAATCAAGAGCACAGCAAGTCTTTGTTAATGTTAACAGCACTAGCCCTTAGCATGGGCTTTGCATGTTCTACTGAAGAATTTCTGTGCTTTGTTCAGGCTTATTAACAACGCTTTGGTTTGCTTGATAAGCAGTTGCAAAACTGAGGCATGGGGTAAGTAAGGGCTGTGTTGATGGTCAAGAAATCAGTCAGAATCACAATTAAGAACCAATGTCTGGGCTAGAGAAGGATGCTTCTGAACCTAGTCCTGCAATTCATCTTGGAAAAAGTGTCTTGCACAACCTCCATTCCATTTGTCAGTATTTTCTTGTTGTTGCTACTCTGAAACCCCAGTTTTCAGGTCACATTAGCTCATGAAGAAATACAGGAAAGAGTAGTAAGTGAAAAAAATCACTGCAAATCTGGTTACTCATTTTTTAATGCACAGATGCTTCATGAGTATGACTTCCACCATCAGTAGTGCTGATGGAAGTTTGGGACAGAGGTTTCTGCCTATGGTGTGGCTTTCTTTTGTGACAGTTCAACTGGTTGTGGAACCATATGTCAAGGAACCAGGCTTAAAATAAGCCAGTGGCTGTTTTAACTTGATTTAGTTTGCAAAATCTGTCATGTAGTCAGAAACTCTTGATGCCAGCACAGCCTTTTAGGAATAAATGACTACTTAAGGAGCTACTTTTAAGTGACCTTGCTCCTGCCAAGTGATGACCAGCTTTGAAAGGCAGCTGGCAGGTTGTTATTTGAACCAGGACTAAGAAAGGAATATAGGGATCCTAATGTCATTTAAATGTTCAGAGAGGAACAACCAGGATGAGTCTAAGGACAATTGTTTTTTGTAAATATGTTCTATAATTTGAGGGTTTTTTCTATAGTATTTGCAAAACAGTCATTTTGTGACGGACGGGTGGTGCACAAGTAGTTTGCTGCAGTTTTTGTATTTCCTTTACACAGCTCTGCATTAGAAGCTTTAGGTTCTTCTGAGAACAAAAAACAAGTTGAAGATAGTTAAATATAGTGAGAAATGTGGAGGGGGAAAGAGAGGGGATGGCAGAGGGAGAGAACCCCCAGGGAATGTTAAGTGCACATGTAAGAATAGAACATATGATCCTTCTTTATTATTGTCCATTTAAAATTACAATCTGTTCCACTTAAACTAGACTTGCTAATAAAATAAGAAGAGTCATTTATAGTGGACAAATTCCAAAGACCAAAGCTGTGTCCTCATTTAAATTCTGCTCTTTTGTTAGGGCACCCTACTGACATAATTCTCTATTGTTTCTGCCATTATCGCTTGCTTAATGCAGGACATAGTGTCGGGAAATTCCTGTCTGGCACTTACAAGGTGTTTCTAAAAGGGGGAACAAAAGAGTCAAGAGCACATAGGGAGCAGGAAGAAGCTGCGAGGGGAAGTGGCAGCAGTGGGAGGAATTCGAGATAGTAGACGGGGCTGGGGGAGACAGGCAGAGCAGGGGAAGAGGAGCAAGAACTGGGTGCAGGCGGAACCTCTCTGTGTTCCCTCTGGGAGCTGCCACTGGGAAACCGGGGTTGGAAAGCTTTTGATGGAGGTTTGATGCTGAGGATTTGTGGTGGTCAGCGAATGGGGACAGAGTTGGTGTCGAGGCATGTCCACTTGTCTCAGTACACTGGATATGAGCGGCCAGGCATCCTCGCTTGCACTGGTCTGAACATAAGAAGATTACTCTGTACCATCATTTGTTAATAACAATGTTGTTTTCTGTCATATAATTAGAAAATGCATCTTGCTTTGCCTCCAAGCACTGTCACCTTATTGCATTTGCACATTTTTCATAATATTTCAAGCGAACTGACCAGATAACATTAATGAATATATTAGATAGGCAGGCACTTTTAAGGAAAAATAATAAACATACTTGTATATTAAAAAGTTAATTCAGTCTGGAGCCAAACAGGTAATTTTCCCTTCAGCATTTTTTCACTCAGCTAAGACAGGTTGGACTAGGAGTGCAGTCACCCTGTCTACGGCGCTTGGCTTGGCTTGCATACCAGGGGCGAATTTTCTTCAGAGACAGACAGCAAGATGATCTGATTGGCCTCGGTCCAGGGCATGCTCACAAAGGGCCTTTTGATGGAGGGCTCCTTGGTAAGCCCTGTACCAAAAGCTGCCTGCCACCCTCCTTTCAAAGATACCCATTTACAGTAATTCGGGGAGGGGGAGAGGGGAAATAAATAAAGAAAAATGAAATAGGGGGGTTGCCGCAAGAATAATTACGTTACTGGGCTTGGAGGGGGTAGGGAAGAGGAGGGGGGGAGTTATTAAGTAAACTGCTGGATGTCGAAGTAGCTGTTTGGCAACAATGCAAGAACATAAGGCATTTGCAATTAAGCTCATTAAAGCTTCATCATTTTGCTTATCAATCTTTTCTGAAAAGGGTGGAGTGAAGCACAATATATTAAAACATGGCTGCTTTTATAGATAAGGAGTCATCACTGCCTGTTTGACTTTCTGAGCTGCCCTGTAGTACCCAGCCTGTGATGGCATATGCGATTAGCTGATTTAACTCCCTCTTGTACACGGGCAGGTGCTTTATAGGAGTTTGTTATTGTGTCCCTGCACTCCAGTGCTACAGCATCCAGTCCAGGCAACTGCTCCTCCTTGCCTTTATCTCATTTGGTATCCAGATGTGGTCTCCTGCCTATCTGTCAATTTAGTTCCCATTTGTTCTCATGACAGTGGCTTTTGGAAGAGCGTTTACTGAAGCCTCCACATCTTGGAATTATGGGAAGGTGAACTAGATTATCAGAGCCATTGCTTCCTCAATCAATGGGGGATTCCTCTGGCTGGAGCCTTTGCTATCTATCCCATGCTAATCAGAAGCTTTGAATTTCGATGGAAATAACAGCAACTTGAAGATACATTAGTGGAGAGAACTGATCTGGACCATTCTGGATCTGCCGGAGACCTCAGCCTGCCTGAACTGGCTATTAACAGGGCCTCTTCTGGCTGAGGGACACTGAAGTGTGTCAGTCACTGGCAAAGCCATCAGAGCCAATAGTCTTGGTGTGCCGACCTTGCAGTAAGAACAGCAGCAACTCTGCTTTCTGCTTTGGAGCTGCTTCCCAGGGTACAAAGAGTGAGATCCATGGAAATCTATGTCTGTTCTTGTTCTGGTAATGTCAGTCAACATGTGTGACTGCAGTTTATTCCAGGTAGTAGGTGTGTAAGGACAGTATTTCAGATTTAGATACCTCTCATCATCCAAGAGCTTCAGAGCACTGTAGGTGTGGACTAAGCCTTGCAGCACCCCTTGGTGGAAGGCAAGCCTTGCTTTCATTCTCCAGATGGAAACGTTCTGGCACAGAGAGAATCCCAAGAGGCATTCTCAGTGTCTGAGGCAGGCCAGAACCCAGAAGTCCTGATTCTCACAAGTCCAGTTTCTCTAATATGGCCTAGACCATGAAGCTCCATGAATTTCTCTGTGTTTAGGTTAACAGCAACTACATTGAGCTTCAGAGTTTTCTTGCAAAAATGATCAATCTTTTCTTGCTTCATTTGTGTCCCATAGCAAATCTTTTCCATTTGCGATACTTAGTGGTGGAAAGGTGGGGCCATCTTTAGAAGTGGCTCTTTCTATATTAAGGGATTTTTTAATTACTTTTTCTACTGTCTACACAATATCTTGTCTGTATAGTGTTAAAACTCATTTTAACTTTGAAAGAAAGGAAAGGAAGAAAAAAAAAATAAGCAGGGGGAAATAGTGATATAAAGAGGGGTGTGGAAGGAGTAGCACCACTAATACAAACATGTAGGTCATATTGCCATGTGGGAATGGAAGCTAGCTTGAACTTTAATTCTTGGTTTGATCAAGGTAGTGTAAAACCAAACCTCAGAGGATTTCCAATGGAGAAACTGGATTTATATTTTACATATGAGCTGTAGTTGAAGCCAAATGTTCATTCCACTCAAATTGTGTAGGTGGATTACTTTACTTCCAGCCTTGAAGTATCATGTTTTTAGCTGCTAATAAACTTAATAAAATCCATTTCTTATTTCCCCTGGTGTACTGTGTTCATGAGCCTCGATGTACCATAAGAGCAATGCTGTCCAGAAAATTCATTTATGAAGAAACAGACAAATAATGTGTATGAATAAGTCAAGAAGAAAAAGACTGTATGTACCACCCTTTCAGTGGCATTTCTCTTACCATTACTTCTTTATTTCTCCTGACTTACCACTGGACCAAGGAGTGGAGAAAACTTAAATTGTCATGTCATCAGCCTAGCAGAGAACTAAGACATGTACAACTTGTTGGTGGTGATTTTTTAAAAAATACTCATTTCCCAATTAAAAATACCTTTGTGTACCAACAAGTTTCCCCCTTTGGTTTAGCTCCCAGAGTCAGACCTGCCGTTTCACACAATGTGTGATCAGTCCAAGGCGTTCACTGCCAGTGGAATTCACTGAAGCCAAGCATTTACAGAACTGAGTGAGGGATTAGACATTTATGTAGATAACAAAAATATTTAGCATTATTGTAGCTAATGCAAACAAAGAGAGCACTGGGAAGGAGATGAAACCTCATTCTTGAAAGGTCTAAGATAATGTCTGATGTATAGAATTGGGATGAGACTTCCTGAGGGACTTCCTTCCAGAAGGAGGTAGACTGTTACATGGCACCCTTGAACTTTACTTTGACATGTTCAGTCTTGGATACAGAGTTAGAAGAGTGGTAACTGGTTATACACAGCAATAACTCTTTCTAATCAGTGCACTTTTTCTGATGTCCCACAGTTAGCTAGATGAGATAATCCAAACAGAGGCCTTTAGCCCACAGTTTGGAAGTCAGTCACTGTCCAACAAGGGGTGCCAAGTGAACTAAAACATCAGTGAGGGTGAATGATGTAGCCAGTTAAATGTTGTCTTCAAGACCTGGAGGTACAGAGTTGAATGGAAGCTCCACTGCAGGCATAGTGAAGCTCCAGAGGTGAAGCTCCACTTCACTTCTTCCAGCCCCTTCATATCACCCATGTGCAATGACACATCACCCCTTTCTTTCAAAATGTGGCCATGTTGCTGGAGCACAGTGAATGAATCACTTCACTTAATGGATTTATTAGGGGGAGTAGGGAGAGGAAATAATCTTTAAAAAGACCTAGGGTAAACAGAAGAGTGAAAAAGAGCGAGAAACAAACTGCTTTATGGTAACAAGGAGTGGGAACCAGACAATGAAGGAAAACAGAGGAGATAAGAGGCCTCAGGTACACAGGAAGAAGCAGAATCTTAGGTAGAAACCAGAGGGGAAAGGCAGGGTTGAACATATAAACAAAGGGTTTAAGAGAAAAAGCAATATTACTTTTGAAGCTTTTAGTGCACGTCTGACCCAAAGCATCTGTCCTTTCAGAGTCAGCCCATCACCTCCCTTGTTTAGACTTTATTTTTCCTCGGAGATCTGTAATCGTTACTCTAAAGAGCTCCTGACTTGGTGGACATGTGTTGTGTTAGTAAATGCAGCTATTGAAGTCAGCAGACTTGTTAAAACTTGTGCTTTTGCTGCAGCAAATGGAGCTTGTGGTGAGCAGGGAGTGCAAGCTCGGTCATTCCTCCGGGTGTGTGTGCAGCATGGAAGGGGTTGAGGGAGAGGGAGAAAAGCTGGGCAGCTTGGCAGCAGTTTTCCCACCTCTCTGTTGGCCATCCAGGGGGCTTGTCATGGTATCTCTTTGCAGGGGGAGTAGGGGTTATCAGGAGCATGGAGCTTTTCTTTCCAGCAAAGAATTGCCATTGAAAATTCTTTTCAGAACTTCGTACAACCCCAGGCAATATTTCTTCTGCACAAACCACAAACAAATCCATGCATGTGCATTTAAGAAAGGACTCAGACCGGCCAGCAGGTCACAGGGAACTGTAGGGCTGCAGGGAGCACTAAGCCACTGTCAGTGGGCTCCCATATCTTCGGTCCATCAGCCCTTGCGGCCGCTGCTTCTTCAGTGGGGGCTGTTTCTGTCCACTTCAGTAGAAGAGTTAGAGGAAGGAGGGAAATGGAAGTTGACCATGTTGCATTTCGAGTTTGTCAGTTCTCTTCTGCAAATGTTTTCACAAAGAAAATGAAGTTTCTTCTAAAGATTGAATTCACATGCAAGTGGTGCACATAAAGTGATGGACCCTACCAACGTATTTGCAGAAGACAAGTGTTTACCAACTTTTTGCTAGGAAAGGCGTCTTGTTTCACACTGAAAAAAACTTCTGTTAGCTTTTAAGAGATATTTCTCTTTTCTGTTTCCCCTTTTCACACTCTTCACTGTATCCCTGATAGATATTACGTAGTCCTTAGAATAATATTTCATTTGAGAAGAGTAAAACCATAGTCAGGTTTTTGCACATAATTTTCATGATTTTTGTGTGGATGTTATTTGAACCAGAAGAAGTCAAACTGCCATCACTCTGTGCTCTTAGTGCGTGCATGAAGGAGAAAAACAGAAAATGGAATCTGCCCTACAACGTGCAGGAAAACTAAAATCCAGCATTGCTGGAGAATCTAACACAGAGCTTTAAAATTGAGATTTTGCATTTATTTCTTTCTCCCTGAAGAATCTGCTGGCCTGAAGTTGTGTAACTCTCTAATGAAGTCGTTGTGGGGGTCTTTGCTATCCTGGAAAATGAAAGACTAGAAAATTGCAGCACAAAGCTCGTGTTTGCTAAAGTGATCAACCTTAAATGGTGTGTAGGTTATCTCAGAGTATAATCAGCATAGCTGATTTGAATAGAGCTGTCTTCAAAATAGAGATCTGCTGGTAAGATTTGTTTTCATTTAGGTCTTACTTTCAGCAATAGGATTAGCCTAAGGTCTATATATCTACAGGCTCTTGTATAAACAAGCAGCTTAAACAAAACTACCATTATTATACTGATTTAGGGAGAGAGAAAAGCCTTGTTTGGGTTATTTAGTTAAGATCATATGTGTGACAAATAAAGCCTTCCTTTAAATGTGAGTTTTGTCCCATTCAATATAGTAAGTTTCTTCAGCAAAAAAAAAATTACAAAGGCCAACATTATTCTTAATGCCAATTCAATTTGTCACCTCTAGGTTTTAATCCCATAGGCTGGTGAAAAACGTGCTGTTTTATCCAGCTGAGCAGCAAGACAGCTCATATCACCATATTTATCACCATCAGGGTGATATAATCAATTTACTTCTTGCTATAAGAACGGCCCTTACACTTCCTTTTTCTACCTTTTACTCAGTGGCTTTACTAAACTCTTTTCAATGCTGATTTATTGCAGTCATGGGTAATGTTGTGTTCTGTGGTGCTTCCCCTACAAGGAACTTCAATAGTGTTGTCATTCCTTTGTCTTTTTTGTTTTATTCAGCGCATCAAGTTTTATTTACTATTTTAAAGTGTCTTGTAAATAAAATAGGATGTGAAGTTTCTGAGCTCAGTTAGCAACTTGAGATCTAATGAGGGGTGGCTAATCATTTATGTTATGGATGCCATGGGTCTTATTTCATACAACAGCAAGCAGGGCACGCATGTTTCCCTGAGTCCCCATCACAGGAGGTGCTGCAACCAGTCACACTGCATCCAGTGCTCCCCGTGCAGCTGGGAGCTTTAAACTGGTTTGTGACCAAAGAAGGAAAGAAAAGCAGGGTGGGAAAGTGCCGTTGAACAGAACTGATCTGAAAATGGGGTTTTTTCTGAACATATGTGTGGCTTGAGTGATGAATTTGAAACAGGAAAAGATTGGGGAACTATTTCAAATAGGCACAAAAACCAATTAGGTTAAACTACTTGTTAAATAAATGTGAATGAACTCTTGTCTCCTTTTCAGTCCAGTCATGACAGGTCAGGTCTTAAAGCCCATAGAACTGCACCTTTGCAGAATTCCTGCAAGTGTGTGAAGCTGGCGGTTGGGCACATGGACTTCCAAGTCACAGGTTGGCACAGCAGCTCAGGAGGACCTCTGGCAACGTGGCCCTCTGGATAAAAGCAATCCTACCAGCAGTGATCATGTTGTCTGTTACCATAAGTGCCTTTTAAAATACCCAAAATGTTTATGGATGACCCCTAAAATATTACACTAGCAAAACAGCCATTTATTTAAACTGTCAGCAGCTGACCTTGGATCATTGGTTAGAAATATTGCATTTGTTCATTGTGGTCTGTTTGCTGTTGGTAGTTGCAGCTGGAGAGCTGCAGTGGACTTGCTGGTGTCACCCAGCTGAAAGTAAATTTCACCTTCACCACAGAGCTTGATTGCAGGTTGCAAATATTATTTAAATGGAAATTATTTCCTTATAAGAAGTCTCACAGAAGCGCTGGGGTTTTATTCCAGGCTGACTTTTTAATATTTATTTTGTATTGTTCTCGCTTTTATCCTTAATTTGGGGCTAAATTAGATCTGTCAGTGTCCCTTTAAATTTATTCCACACTGACTAATTTATTTTAGCTAACTTGTTTCAGGACAAGTGTAGAATACTTACAGTGCAAAAGAGAAAATTCAGATCAATCTCAGTCTGCTGAGAAAATTAATCAATTTGCAAGTTACATCTAGCTTAATTCTGTCTTTTAAAGCAGGCATTGAGTTTCCCTTCCCATGCTACACAGAGGCAGGAAGGTAGAGCACTCTCCATTGGCAGAGGACTAATTCTCTTGCCCCGTGCTCTGTATTGAGGCCATTAAGACACTGCACTTAGAAAGCAGCTGCTTTATGTGTGTGTGCCAGTGTCTCATTTCCCACATATGTAACAGATCAAAACATTTAGATTGGGTTGATCCAGTCTATCACGACGAAAAGATTTTGAAGCGGCACAAGTAAATAAGAGCCTTGCTTGGCGGGAGGACGCCTTTGCCCTGATCCTGAGGAGCTATTGGTGGGCGCCACCCCAATTAAAGCAGACTGGGCCATACCAGCTTTGCACGGATTCTTTTCCAAAGCCAATTAGCTGCGAGACATTCGATAGAAAGGAACAAATCACTGAAAACTCAGCCCCATACAATGTTATCATTTCTGTTCAGTGCTAGTCTAGTGCTCAAGAGTGTTTCTTTTTGTTATACCTCTGTAGACCTGCTGGAAAGAAAAATGTTTCCTGCTTCTTGTTTGGCCTATATATTCTAGAGCTGCATTGTTCAGTGTTATCACCTTAAGAAGCAGTTAAGATTAAAGTGAGATAGCACACATTTGAGTTTAGAAAAGCAGCCAGAGAAGCTGTACAACTTTTATGGTCTTCATCCAAAGTGCATTTAAGTGTGGGATGGTTTTTCAGAAAATTGAATTAAAATGTAATTTTTCAGCTGTTCTGTATTTCCATTTATTCTCTTCATCCTCTAAGTCTGTGCCATCATATGGTTGTCTACTGCTGGCCAGGATTCCTGGGCCAGCCCTCAAGAATATGGAAATCAGAGAACTAAAAAGAGGAAGAGGATGCTTTGGCGAGCTTATGTTTATTGGTTACGGATAGTTGGCTATCTCTATGGTACCCCTTGGGGTTATCACCTGCCAAAATCCAGAACTCCATTTCAGAGGGGATTATTTCAAGGAGCAGAAGCAATTGCAGAGTAGTGTAGCAGGCAGTGCTCTGAAGTGATGCAATTTTTTGGAAGTTCTGCCTTGCTGTGGCTGTATGCCTGGGAATTACTGTACTTATTCATGTACAAGTGAAGAAACCTCAGTACTTAGAGAAAAGTACTGTTGTTTAATTACTAATACAGACAATTGTTACTATGCTTCAAAATAAGAACATCAAATTAGTTCATGAAGAGAGAAGAGGCATTTGCATGCAGTGCAATGAACAGGGAAGGAAGAGAGGCAAGAGGGAAAAAAATCTGTCAGATTTTTAGCCCACGCTTGATTCACGCCTCTTTTTAAAAAATAGCAATTTTTTTTTGCTCCCTGGGATTGCGAAAAGTTACTGGTCTTATTAAAAAGAATATGTATTTTAATTGCACCCAAATTGTAAAGCTGTTTCACTCTCTTTGGGTTGTACTCTAGAAAGTTCCTGGTGGAGGACAGGGAGACACTGTGGCTTCAATAAAAGGGCCAAGGGCAGGCAGGGCTCAGCTGTGCCAGCTGTGTGCAGAGCTGGCTGGAGTGAGGCTAAGGGGGCTTGAATCGAGAAGATGAGCAGTGAAGAAAAACCAAATAGGCTGGATAGTGCTGTGAAGCTGGTAATTAATATTTCTGAAGATGTTAGGAAATGAGAGGTTGGGTGTCCTTTGGTATCTCTGTAGTTGTGTTCTTCTGTATTGGTCAGATGCAGAATATGGGCAAGAACTTAATGAAATTCTGCATTGCTGTGCTCATAAACAGCTATTTCTCCTTCTGGAGTCCCTCTTCGTATGAGTTCCTTAAGACTGGCTAATGAGATTCACTTTTATCTCAGGATCTTTAACGACTCCCAAAAGACCAGGAGCTTAGTTTTAAATCTCATCAGCAAAGCAGAGAGGCTTCCAGCAGCACAGTGCTTCCTGACAGCGTGGTGGAGCTTGCTGCAAAACTGGCTCAGAAGGAAAAAGGATGCCAGCACTAGATCCAAGACACTTGCTTTTGGCAGGTCCTGGATGTTCAGTCTCTGTCTCTGTCTTCCACTGAGCTGTGCCAGCTGTTTTGCTGTGTGTTGTGTGCTGCCACCAAGCCTAAGTCCTACTACCAGGTCAAGAATTGGCATGAATGCTGAGGTTTGAACTCCGCTGTCGTTTTTGCACATACCAAATGAAGGTGTAGGAGTTTAGATACATTTGAAATAGCTGCTTGAAAATATATGTATTATTGCCTCTGCTAGTTATAAAAACTGCATCAACATCTCAGAGTGACTGACTCTTCAGAAAGTTAGTGAGTAAAACCAGTCACATGACACAAGAAATCTCAAGGATGACCCAGAAACTGTGGGGTTTTGTTACCTAAACACAGAGTAACTCCATTGTGCTAACAAGGTGCCAGACAATGACATATGGTCACCTCCAGTGGTACATTGCCAGGAGGGGAGCCGTGAGGCCCCAGGCGCTTCCCTGGTGGGATCAATTGCAGTGAATTCTGAATCCTAAATTTTCAGATAGGAACAATGCTTTTGATAATACAATTTTGGGTATTGAAATTGACCCTATAAAAGACAAGTTATGTTTTAAAAGGACATATATTCATCTGATAATGAAATTTCAGCCTTTTTTACAGCACTGAGCCCTCAGAAACTCTGGCTCTCCACCTCACTTCCTAGTCTTGAAAAAATGTTCTCATTCCCAAGCAGCTCTTTTATTTGATGCATATATACTTTACAGATGACTGTATAGAAAGGGATATTTTAAAACAAAGTAATTTGGCATATTTAAAAATTAAAGGAAGGGAGAAGGGAAGGGCAATGCTCAGAAGCAATCAAATAACCTCAAATTTGAGGTCATGTTATAAATGCAAAGTGTAACTTTCTTGTTTTGCAAAAAGCTTATCAGTCCTTTTGGGGCAGGAGGACTTAAACAGAATTTGGAAACTTCAATAGCAATAGCTCCCTCAATCCTTAGAACCACTGAAGTTCCTGAAAGCCCTACTTTTGAATTTAAAAATTGAAACAAATGTATTTATCCATAGAGAAGAGGAACTCAGAGCTATGAAATGAACTTCATCTCTTCCTCTCTGCTGGTACCAAAAGCAAGTACCAAAGCAGTACCAAAATGACCATTGGAAGTCTATTTTTTTAAAAAAAATTATGGTGATCAACCATTGAAAGTGAGTTTGTCCATCTTCAAGGTGAGAGTATGCTCACAATATATCCAATCCAGCACTCACATGCCCTTTTTTGCATGTTTGGAATCCAAACCTGACCCCTTTCCTTATCAAGCAGAATAAGCAGGATTTTCCTTTTGTTAGGAATGATGGATAAACCAAGTAGCCCAGGATAGGCTGATGCTTAGAGGGTTTTCCCTTGTTGATTCCTCAGAGCCTGCATGTCTGCATTAAAAAAGATTCCCCTTGCTTCCAGTGAGGTTTTTAAGAGCCCCTAAAACCCAAAAGGAGCAAAATGAGCATCCATTATTGCAAACCAGTAGGATTTCTGTTCCCTTCCCAGGGTTGCTTCTTGAAGTCCAGTATTGGTTCTGGAGGGTGAAAGACACCTTTAGGGCATGGTTACACCTTCTTTTACACTTGAAAGTGTCTGTGCCCCCCCTCCGTTTGCTTGCTACCCCTCCTCAGATGGGACAGGTTGGTCTGACCTCCCTCACCTCGTGCGTGGAAACAGCTCTGCCTGGGCGTGGGACAGATTGCGTTCAATTTTCCCATGCTAACAGCATGGCTTAGTTCTTCCTTGTTGCCCAAGCCTCCTTCCCTTCCATGAAAGTCAGAGGCTGCCACAGCTCAGGCTCAAGCAGCGTTCTCTGCCTCAGCTGTGCCCACAGGTGCACACCTCGGCTGCGTGGGGAGCGCCCAGTTAATGCCAGCCTGGTGGGCTGCCCAGTCCCGCTCCTCGCTTCCCGGCAAAGCGGTGACCCTCGTTAGGAAAGCCGAACGCTCCCAGAATGTACCACTGGGGCAACAAATCAGTTGTAAGAGCCTATTGATCTGTTACATTTGTTTTCAACGTGCGAAAAGGAGATTCTTTTGTTCCGGGGCTGGCACCAAGCTCTTGCTGCAGTGGGTTCAGCGCGTCTCCGGACGCTGCAATCGGGCGCCTCGCAGCTGAGTCTGCAGAATATCTGCTTATTACAGGAGGAACTGAAAGAACCTGGAATTCACTAGTGACCGACCTCTTACTTCTTGAATGACTGTTTCCCCCCTTCTTCTTGTTTCTGTTTTAATCACTGCATTACAAACGTGATTTAAGTCCCCCTTGCAGATGCAGGCTACGGGATACGAGCGCACAAGAAGTCAACATTTATGAGATTCAAATGCTGGCACCATTTGCACTGAGTGGTCGGTGGTTGCTGGGCTCAGTTCCTTTTTTAATCAAACTTGGAATAATTAAATGGCCACTGCAGTAACGTGAATGCAGATTTTTGCACATCCAATAATCAAAGGGAGGAAAAAGTCTGAAGCTGTATTGTTTTAACGGTATTTGATTTTTATTTTAAATGAAAGCACAAAGGTAATTTTTCTGTTGCTCTACCTGTGACTCCTTAAATCATGGTAAACGTGCATTATGATCTTCTTAAAAGAGTAAGAACATTCCTTGTTAATTAATTTATACAGCTGTCAGTACAGCTTTCTATGTTATTCATACTCTAAGTGTTTGACTGCCATAGATTTTCTAGCAGTTCCTGGCAAAGCTCCAGTGAAAGCCTGGGATTTATTAGGCTGACTTGGTGCAAAGTCTATTGATTGTGGCCTCGAGGGTAATAACTAAATAGAGCTGGAGCAACAAGTCAATAACACCATTGTTGCTACAGACTCCATTCACTTGAGGAGTTAGATTGTTTTACAGTGGCAAAGAGTAATCATGAGCAGATCAGCATGTTCAACAGGCTCTGTACCATGTTAGTGCTGGGGACTGTTTTAAAGCTTTCAGCAGGACCGAGGGAGAAGTGAGGTGGGGTGCAGGGATTAAGAATCCTGTAAACTCCTTCACTAGGACTAAAAGGTTTCAGTATTATCTTTATCAACTTGCAACAAGGAGTCCCCGTGCCTGTGTTGGCCCGAAGGGGTGTTAAAAATCCTCTGCCCGTCAATCCATTAAGGCATGGTAGAAACGTTTGCATTTTGGTTGTGGATGTATGTGTGGTGTGTAGTGTGTGCATGTATGTGTGAATGCATGTCCGTATGCCTTGGCACAAAATACTGTTTTAGCTAGCACAAACTTCACCTCTATGCACTAATATTTCCTGGCAATGGCTGCAAAGAGACTCCTGTTTTCTTAAACTGAAAATGAGGAAATGCTTTTGTTTATTGCTTCTCTAATCCTCCCACGTGTTTATTTACTTTTAGAATTCTTTACTTTTGCGGAAATATATACAAACCTACTAGAGGAGGGATGTTTATTTCCTGAGAGTTTTATCGTTTATTTGACAGCCTTTGACAACTCATGTTATATTAAGGGCAGATCATTTTGAAAAGTCAAAATTGTGAAGTTGGGAGTTTCAAAACCAGAACTGGATGATTTTGCACATATCTTGTATCTGTCTCCAGGAGTTGCAGAAATGCCGAGTAATTAGAATGAGTTTCTTCCTAGCACCAGTTAGTAGGAGCCTACTCCTTTGAAACATGAAAGATGGTACAGAAAGTAATAATATGAACCACACAATATTAAAAAAGGAAGATGTAATTATGCTTTGTAAAATGAACTGAGTGGTCAAGCAGCAAGCTTTTGTGTATTCAGCAGTTCCACAGACGCTTCCTCTCTTCACCTATTTCTTCTTGGAAGTCAAGTTTTCCTTTTTACAAATAATGTTTCTAGCCCCACATTTTCAGAGATAATAAGAAAGAGCAAAGCTTTCTTCCTGAGTTTGCAGTCATTTTAAAACACCAACATTTTAGACACCCAAATCTCAATAGAAGGGTTGATTTTTGAATGTGGTGGTGACTGTGACATCTGATGCCAGTTTATTAACAATTTATCTGTCCTTTTTTTCACTGCTTCTCTTGCTTTATTATAGCTCATACTATTTAAAGCACAAAAAGGGGTGGAACTAGAAAGGAAATCCTGCTGCCAAATATTCAGGAGAGTTCTGGGCTTCCCTTGGCTACAGGCAGTCCATTGAATGTTGCAGTCAGATATACCAGGCAGATCTCCGAGCAGGAGAGATGCAAACATGTGGTGAATGTGTCTGTCTTTTTTTTGTGTGTGTGGTTTTTTTTCTTTCTATTTTTTTTTCTTTTTCATAAGTAAGCAGAGAGCTTGGCAAGTTTGTAGTGCTTGCTCAGAAGCTCATTTAAAACTTTGAGAGGAGCGAATGGAATTTAAATGACTCTCAGGAATCTCTTTACCCCCAGGCCTCAGACGATGCCTCCCATGGAAAGAAACATATCAGATGGTTCATAACCTGTATTCTGTCAGGATATTTTAAGGAGAAGTCAGTAAATACCATATATTTGTAAGGAAACAAGCCAAAGCTGGGCCATTTCTTTGTGACTTCCACACAGTCAGGTTACTGGCAGATGCTTTCACTTTGAATGAAGAAATTATATCTACTCTTCTTGAGTTCAGCTCTGTGATCTGAGCAGTTTTAGACATATCAAACCAGCCTAAAACTTAATTAGCCATGGCATAGGAAGTAAATATGTAAAAGAGGTTTTGCAGAAGTCTTAACGCTTTTTCATTAAAATGACCAACATTGGTTTTCCTGGCTGACTGAAGTGTGATGTGCCACCTCTGTGGTGATTAGTTATGTATCGCATGGACTGGTCGCACTCTACTTCTTTCAGAAAGAAGAGAGACTGGCAAAAGGAAAAACTCCTTCCCAAAATGTCAGGATTGACATTTCTTTTGAGTAGTACTCTTGCAGTATGAACTGTAGATTTACAGGAATTAGAGACCAAACAGTTGAAGTATTCCTCTCCCCCTCCTCCTTTCCCCCCTCCTTTTTTAAAGTGTCTTCATCAATCAAAATCAACACGAATGAATAATGGAGGCAGATAGAATGTGAAGAGACAATAGTGGTGTTGTTCAGAATTGATGGCCATAAATCCATTGTATCCTAAGAGACTGCACGAAGTAAATACCTGCTCTTGCCCACCACCAGTTAGCCCGTGATTTGGAATATCATTTAAACAAGTGCTGATGTCCCATTGAAACTTCATCCATTAATGCTCCCTTTATTTTAGAGCACCAGGGCTGCAATGAGGCAGGGGGGACTTGAAGGGTGAGGGTTTGGAGTGACAGGGGAGTTTCCTCTCTCCTTATTCATTTGTTAATTTGGGATGACAGAAATAGAGATGGTGTTCTTACATGCAGGTCAAAGGGGGTTTTGGAACCAGCAGAAAACAAGGAAGCTGGTGCAAAGGAAATTACAAAGCGCATCATTTGAAATCATTAAAATTTGAGGCTAGCTGAGGTTTTCTCGGTAAGACAAAAAGGGAAGCACATCTCGATTGGCACCACAGGGGCATGTGCAAGGCTGGAGAAGCCCAACAGAAAGCAAAGCCAAGAGGATTATGTGCCTCGATTTCAGAGGGCGTGACTTACGGTGTGGATTTGAGCCCTGACGTTTTGATTCAGGTATGATAGATCCAAAATCTCACGAGCTGCTCTTGTAGGAATTTGACACCAAGGGGCAAGAGCCTCTGGGGTCAGCTGCTCTTTCTGCCATTCTGAAATGCCAGATCTCAAATGGAAACTTTCCTTCCTTCCTTCCCATTAGAAAGGCCCTTCCAGTTTTGGATTCCTTTTGGAAGCAAGCCTGTGGGAGCAAGTGCAAATAGGATTCTTAGGCCCAGGCTCACCCGTTCAGAGGGTTTAAAGTTGCTTGTTTTATTTTTGGTTCTTCTGTAATTGCAGTTTGCTTGGCAGAGCATGCCAGGCACAGATCACTTGCTCAGGGCTCGTTAGCACCGACAGCGTTCCAGCTATATTAGAATCTCTGAGTATATCTACCTCAACCAAGTTTTCATGCCTTTTATGATTTTCATTCTCCCTGAATTAAAACCAAAACCAACCAACCCAGGGTAATAACCAACTCTGTGGCAGGAAGGATTATGACCTTTCTGATCAGACTGGGGAATGCTCCTTGAGGTCACAATGTGAATGAGCAGCACTCCTGACCAGCACAGCACCTCAGTGCAGAGGGGCTTGAAGGTGCCAGTTCTGTCATGAAAACAGTTGATTTAGTATTTAGTACCTTGACTATTCCGTCTTTGTACTTCTGAAAGATGATCTCTTGAAGTACCTAAATCTTGGCACAGACTGTCTAACTACCTCCAAAGATTTGATTGTTAGATCTGATTAATTTAGTCTAGGAGTCTCAATTCCTAATTATCTAACCTATTCCTTAGAGTAGGATTTGGGGGGTCTTTTTGTTTGGGATTTTTTTTTCTGCTAACACAAATAATTGATGAAGAGTTAGCAGAATATTGTAATGGTGTGCATTAGGGTTGGATATAAAGTAGAAAGCAATAATGAGGATTATAAATAACTGCTTGATCTGTGGAATTCTAAAATAGCCTCTTAAATTTGATTAACTGTCTTATATATGGTTAATCATCTAAATCCTTTATAAACTATTTGTAAATGCACCCTTGACATACAGCATGACTAGTTTGTCTGTATTTTATGAAACGTGACAATTCTATTGAGGAAGTGGAGCAGTATTTCTGCAATATAGTCAATGTAATTGAGAAGGTAAACTTGGTGTTCGAGGTTTTGATTGCAGAAAGTCAAATACTTGCAGTTTCTGAACAACCTCGTGTTAACTATTTGTGCAAAGGTAGTATGGATTAGCTGCACTCTTCTTCGGAACAAAGCAGGTAAAGGGAGGCGAAGGAGAGTTTTATAAAAGAGTTAAAATGCGAAAATAGAATTATTCCAGAATGGTTTGGACCTCAGTTCTGTGGTACAAAACCATCAGCATCAACAACAGAGTCTCTTGCTCCCAAAAATACTCACTCCTGTCCCTGTGCTGCATCCAGCTGTTTTCTTGTTTACATGGTCACTTCTGTTTTCCAGACAGTGTCTTCAAATTGAATGGACTGAGTGCAAAATTGCCCTACTCTCCTCTCCACCTGTTTCCTTTTTCTCTTTCTTTTTTCACCCTGGATCAATTGCTTGATCTGATTCATCACATGACTGTTGAATCAGCACATCTGATGTTGGCATGCTGCAATGAGATGACAGACATGAACACCAAGAGGAGGAATACAGGCAGAGGAAGAGACAGACTTGAGCGCATAACTCCCAAAATTAGTAGTGCTGCTGGATGCTTTGCATCTTGGAAACATGGCCTTGGCTTGAGTCAGAATATTTAACCTATAAACTCCCCTCTAGCCTTTGACAGCTTTAAACTTTACTCTTGCTGTCTGCTAAGTGGGAATAACACTAGTTACCTCAGGGATGTGAAGATTTACTAATGGTTGTTCAACCAATTAGTGAACGAAAAATAGGAAAAACTGCTTTTTGCATTTCTGCTTTTTGCTGAAATCATTCTCTCATGCTAATGAGCTACATTTCATTTGTAGTAAAATAGTTGTTTTTGACTGTGTTCCTCCTATCAGAAATATGTTGCTAGAGCAAAGACAGGTCCCTGTTCTTGTAACCCAAGTGTCTCTATTTTTAGTTTTAAGATGTTGGCTGCATCTTTTTCTCTCCCCTTTTTTTTTTTAATTTAATTATATGTATATATTTATAGCCCTTGCTATTGGAAGAGAATTTCCTGCAAACAGATCCATTTCTGTGAAGCTCTGCTCTGACGTGGAGTCCCTTGTGTTCCACCAGAGATTGCTCCAGAATAAATGTCTGCTCTGGTTGTAGGATCAGCCTGGTGAACTGTAAACTTTATATTGCCTTCAGCACATAGTAGATTTGCATGTACAGGAGGTATTAGCAGCTGGGCATCCGATACTTGGCAATGTCACATCTGAAGACGTGAGTGACAGGGGAGATGGAGCCCCAGCCCCAGTGTCCTACTGAGTTGTTTCCTCTTTGGATAATTACATTCTCAGCTTTCTCTGCAGTTTTAACTGGTGGGGGGAAGTATCTGTCTTCGCACTCTCCGTTAAAGAGGTGAGTCTTGTAACCATGTACCATTAAGCAGCTGCCACATCTCACCCAGAAGGACTTTTTACATAAAGTTCATATCTGGTTTGCATTCCAAGCTGCACAGATCAGCAGTAATGCTCCGTGGGTATCTGAAAGCAGGGTTTGACCTGTGCTTGGGTTCTGCTTCGCATGCAGCAAGTAGCGCTTGCTCCAATAGTTTCAGGGACTTCAGCAGGACTACTGGTATGCAGAATCAGGCCCCTAAGGATCCTCGGTAATGAAAGGTATCCTGTAACTGTAAGGTATTATTATGATGACTACTCTGGAGAACACAGAGGTATTGAAGTCGGCAAAATGAATTACAGAGTTAAATGTATAAGTAAACCAAGAAGCGACTGATGTTTTTTGCATAGTAATAATCTTCATAATCGCTTCATTTGCACAGTTATTTCATTTTAAACTTTAGGCACAGTTTTGAAGCACAACTCAGAGGAGATTTTTCCTGTAATCTATAAACTTTAATGAAAGCTAATTGGAGGACAAATTTTAATCTAATTAAAATGTGACTGCATAAAACAGAAAGGATGAATGAAGCGAAATGCTCTATGGGGCACAGTTTTCAAACAATGATTACCCTGAATACTAAGTCAAATGAAGCTTTTGTAAAATGATGATCATGAACATTGCCAGCAACAGAACAACCTTGAGAAACTGCAAATGAAAGTTTTCATGTATTTAGTTTAAAAAGTGGACATTTGACTCACAACTGTATAAGGACTTTTTAAAAAGAAAATAAAAAGCAACACAAATGGCCTCATCTAAAAACATAACAAGTAAATTAGCCAAAGGTGTGCATTCCATCTAAGTTCTCATGATCAGCAGATGCAAATGTTTGCAGTGCGCCGATGAGTTATGAGCCCTAATGAGATTTCAATGCTGAGCAAACAATAAAAATTTATGCATTGCATAGTTTTAGTGGCCTTTGGCTTCATGGTTAGTGTTACACCCTTTCAACAGCTTCAGTAATATAATATCCAGCTGGCTTTGGAGGTAAGGAAAATTTTAGGGGTGAGCTGAAATTGTGAGAAATAACGTGATTGATTGCTTTGTCAGAATAATGCGTTTCCACGGTATAATTGTCCGTAGTAATCTTAGCCTGGGTATGGATACATAAGTTCTAGTTATGTTCAGACACAAATTTTGAAGGATTCAGGTAAAGAATGGCTTTTCCAGCATTTGAGCCAGACCGTTTCCTGTGCTGGGGACGTGTCCAAGGGTCTCACAAACAGCCCCTCTAACAAGAACATTCCTGTCATAGCCCGGTGTACGGCAGGATTGAAAAGCTGATCTTTCCCCAGCAACTGTCATGTGTCACAAGAAAAGAAGTGGAGCACGAGCACAAAAAGAAAGGCACAATAGATATTGAAATAAATGTATGTAATGGGGAGCGTGTTGGGGGGTGAATCAGGAGAGTCAATTGGTACAGCGCGAGAGTGAGCTCAAATGAGTTAAATTTAAAAGTCCCATTTGTGGGTTAGGCTGTTATGAATCCAGAACCTTCACCATAATGATTGCCTGCATTACCCTACATAATATTAAAATCTTAGCGTGTGATTAATAGCAGATTCCCTGCATACGTGTCACAACACACATCTGCAGCAAATCTGCCAGTATATTTCTGTGCTAGTTTTACTTTGGGGCCATAAAATAATTCCTGTTTTGTGAATGAGAATAAACCTATTATGCACTAGGTTAGCTACACCCAGTTTCTTCTCTTGAGGGAAAAAGAGCTGCTTATTTGATACAGCATCTCAAATTTCAGTGTTCAGAAGTGAGTTTAAACCTCAGCTAGATTTGCTTGAGCAAGCTGTTGGGATTTGCCTTCACCATTTCTTAGCTCTGTGTTTTCCAAAACCTTCCGTGCAAAGAGTATTGAGAAATTTCTGGACAGCAGTAAACTAGCGGACTTAATTGCAAGGTGTTTATTGCTAAATTTGTTAATGAGTCAACATGCAAAAAAGATATATTTATCCCTATTTCCTCTTAAAGTAGTAGTAAAAAATAACTTCAAAAAATCTTTTTCTTAAGCTGTTTGGTGATGCAGTTTTTCTGTTCACAAAAGCCCTTTTTCCCATCCACAAATAGCTACCTTTCACTTTGCCCCAAGGGAACTGAGCATAGCTCAAATGAAGCTTATTAAAAAAAAAAAAAAGAGAGATTTTTCCCAGTTGTAACTCAAAGTCTCTGCCTATTCACACACGCACATAAAATACAAAGGAAGATGCAGAAGCATTCGTCCAGTCTGCCCTCTCAAAAGTCCTGTCGACCTGTTTCACTCCCCAAAATGAAAACAGAACCCCATGAAAACAACTTAAATGACAACAAGAAAACATTAGGAAAGCAACATCTGTTTTGCATTCTTGGCATCCTCTGTCCTTGCAACACAGGGTCTGACACAGATGTACAGGGTTATGACACCACTGAGTAGTGCTTGATTTAAAATGGTGTAACAGAGCAGAATCAGGGCGCTGAGCTCCTACAACTCTGCAGAGCTCTGGCGCTTGATCTCCTTTGCAGATGTGGGACTCAAACCCCACTGAAGTTTTAGGCATCTTTCCATTGATTGATGCAGACTGCGGAGTGAGTCATATTCCTCCTCCAACCATTTAGAATTTATTATTTACTGGGCTTTTTCATTGTGTGTGTTTTGTTGGCTGTAAAACTGCATGGCCCTGGCGTGTTCCAGTGGTCTTCCTTGCGTGTAGCCACGTTCAGAGAACCTTTCAAACCGTGTTAATTAACCTCTGCCAGTTTTAAGTAAAATAAGATAGTAGCAAGGAGAGAGAAATGTAAAGGTACTCAGAAAGGCAAAAAGAGCTCAGATGTTATTTGAAAAGATTCAACAAGAATGGAAATTTGGGAAGCCAGAGTTGCCAAGAGAGCAACCTTCTCAACCACGATTACCTGGGATATCACAGAGGGTGCAAGTCTCTCCTTGTTTGATTGCCCATCCACAGTCTCAAGAGAGACAAAGTTAGCTCACCTCTCACCTGATGTGGCTTCACCATCGCCCGTGGAGCTGTGCCAGGTGCTGTGACACCGTGCAGTGTTTTCACCTGCCACTAGATGTCTGTGTGGGCTCTGAAAAGTTCTCGAGGGGATGATGCCCCTGGTAAAAACGGGAGGCAAAACTGGAACACAAGCTGTCCAGAAGCCTATTGGTTTGTGTTTATAAGTATAGCATCACTGCTTTAATTAAGCCTGTGTTTAAAGGAATTTATGCTGTCTAAAACTAAATTCCAACCTTTTGCATTCGAGACAGATAAGGAAAAGGTGCTTTTTCCTGGTCCACATGTGTTGAAGACAAACTGTTCCCTTTAGGTCCATGTGAAGCACTGAAATGTATCTTACTGCTTGTGAAAGTTTTGGAGGAAGTTGATGAGATGTAAAATAGGTTCATCTTGTTTCTATTCCGAAACAATGAAATACAAAACTATAAGACATCTGCTCCATAAGTGGATTGGTAATAGCTACTTAATTCTGCCCAGTACAGCAAAAGCCCCTGTACTGCTGGAGCCGTGTTTTCTCACATCAGCATATCTGGGTGCACAGAGGAAGGCTGCGCATCAAATGTTAAGTTTGGTATATTTAAGAAAAAGCCCAGCCAACCAACAACCAAATAAACAAACCCCTCTGTAAGAGCGGACCTGGGTACAGAAATCTATTTCCCAATTCTGTTTCTCAGCAACCCGCCGGCTGGCCAGGGCAGCTGCACCTCTGACCAGCTCTTCTGCAGAGATCTCCCAAGAAAAATGCAAAAGTAATCAGCACATGTTTGCCTTTCATTTATCTCTGTCACCCAGGAATAAGATACAGATAGTATCAGGAGCAATGAAAGGTACATTCTGATATTATTTTCAAGTTTTTTCGTCTAGACAGAAAGGAGCAACCACTTGTATCTCCGTGGAAAATACAACCCCCCTCCACACTGACAGCCTAGGCTGAAGGCCAGAGGGAGGTAGTAGGCTGTCTGTATTACAAAAAAAAAAAAAAAAAAGTTTAAAACCACCACCTACTCATCAGGTGACTGGAGACTGTGGTTGTAAAATGTGCTGCAGGCAGAAGTTCTGAAAAATCCCAGAAAGTGTTGAAAACATCTCTAAACAAGGTATTTTTCTCCTGCACCTTTCTTGCTAAAGGTCCCAGTTGCTGCCAAGAAAACTAGTGAGAATGTTAGCTGCCAAATAAAAAATTTATGACAGTGTTTGGCAAAGGATTGTATCACTGCTTGTTTTATACATTTCCACAAGGCTCTTGAAGGGCGGTTGGACACATAGGGCTCACTGATCACTGTGCTTTATCTCTTCTTTAATATATTAAAAAAGCAAGCTTCAATAAAATATGATTTAAACAATACACATTTTTTTCTTTTAATAGCCTCCTATAAGCACTTGCTAGGGTGAGACTATAATTTCTAAACGGCATTCCATATATTAAAATTGTTTTAAAAGCCCTTAACCTGACAAAGTTACTTGTTATTTGAGTCACTTTCGTAGTAAAAATACATGAATTTTTCAATTACAAATGTATTGCTTTTGCAATTGTGCTTGTTATATGTTGGAGTCTGGGCCAATAAACCGCCTGTTAAAACATAAAGAAGTCCATTCAGTCAAAGTTCTGCCTGCCATTTATGTTTCAAAACCCAAGAAAATAATATGTTGGTATTGCATTGCTCACCAATATCAATTAGGTTTTCAACTGTATCATTAAATTAACGTTGGGGCAGAAAATTGTTCCAGTGGATTTCGTGGAAAAATTATATTTTTGAATACACAGCTAGCACACTGACAATAATAATTAAGCTGGCCAATGCTGAAGCAACACCCTTAAAAATATTTTTCTCCACTGCAGAAACGAAATGGTGTGTCTCTGTCTTTTCAATCCAGTTATCAGATTAGGCTTCCAGCTGATGATAGATGCTGTTTAACACAGGTCTTCTTGCTCAGAAATCTCAAAGCCTGAGCGGTTTACTTTTTCCCATTATGGGGTGCTGCTGGAGGTGGGAGGTTTGAGACACGGAATTGTACCTCCCTGCAGCATTTTGTCAGGAGGCAAAGAGCCTCCTCTTCTCTCTGGTGGCCAGGAGATGCTGGGACACAGTCCTGGCTTTCTGCCTCCCTTCCAAGGGGACAACCAGAGCATCACGACCCTGTGCTGTCCCAAAGCCGCCCCAGGGCCCAACAGCTCTGCATCCTGCTCGCGTCTTCGTGGCACAGCAAATATTCTTGAGCAGCCAACAGCACTACAAATGCTGTACGCCTCGTGTGTGCTTGTGTATTTCATGGTGTTTGATATAAAGTACTCAAGACAGACCAGCATTAAGAGGATTATTTCAGACAGCATTAGGAGTTAATTTACAGAAGATTAGCTCTAAATCAGGCAGATATCATAAGCAAATTAGCATCAGTTGTAAGAGATTCGGAACCAAAATGTGTGGTGGTTTTAGTTTTTCTCTGTATGCACTTAGTGGAAGAGTAGTATCTCTATTAGTTTCCCACACTAAGGTGTTGCATCTCAAATGGTGAAGAACCACATATTTTTTCCTATGTGCATGCTATTTATTATGATGCTGTTTATTGGCAATGAAACCGCTTAATTCCAAATACCCTTCCTCGGTTGAATATTTTATATTTCATGCTTTTTCTGCATTGAGTAATGTTTTGTTTGGCCCTAGAAATGATGTCATGGTGTGTTATAATATTTTAAATAGGTAATATGCAGCTTCACTTCAGAGTAACATACTTAATCCTTTTTTTATCTCTGTTAAAATGAGTCACATTTTAATGCCAACTCTTAAAAACAGAGGGTGTAAAATGCTACATACCAGAGTGAAGATTACAGCTACTTAAAAATAGCTTCCTTAATATTTAAGCTTGTAAATTATAAATTTGTTTTATTTCCACAGTAGTGATGGTTAATTTGTGTTCAAAAGCAGATTCTGTTCTTCAATCAGTTTTCCAGACATATTTTTCTGGCTGCAGACAGGCAGTCATGAGCACCTGTCCCACCCCTCCTCAGTATCACCATTTCAGGAACACTTGCCCAATTAGTGGAGAAGATGATGAAATTTATTGGGCTGTGATATTAAAGCCTGTGCCCTGAGTTGTCCTTGGGATTATGGAAGTTTTGAAGTCTACGAATGGGATTCCCATCTTTGGAGAAATTTGTGTTCTGCTGTCCAAGAGATTAGACTGCTTAGTCTTCAGTATGCTCCTGAACATTTGGTTTTCAACAGGGGAGGGAAGTCTGTGGGGTGTTTTATGATTTTTTCCTCACTTGATGGACCAAATTCCTCTTGA
Source organism: Sclerurus mexicanus (assembly GCA_013396755.1). NCBI lineage: Eukaryota > Metazoa > Chordata > Aves > Passeriformes > Furnariidae > Sclerurus > Sclerurus mexicanus. The sequence goes on along the minus strand of VWZF01006236.1, from coordinate 900,478 downwards.
CAAGGTTGGCCTGAGGTCACGAATGTCTCCCTGTGCTCACTGAAAGAGGAATCTTTGCTCTTTCCAGGAGATCATGAAAACTTACACCCTCTCTAAGCCAGGCTGGGCTTGCAGATCCCTCTGGTTGCAAGACCCACAAGTGCTGTTGCCCTGTGACTTTGTGCCCTGTGGTTTTACCAAATCCATGGCGACTTGGGGTGGTTATTAAACTGAGGTGTCTGAGGTCATAACGAAGTAGAGGCTTCTCTGCGCCCCTAATAGAAATACCGTAACAGGCTGAAAAGAAAATACTTTCATAGCGGCGAGTATCTCCTGTCAACTAATTTGATAGTTCTCTATCAGGTAAACCATTTGTGAATACATCGATTCTTTTTATTTTTCACTGTTCTGTCTTCACTGTTCCCAGGTTTTCTCTGAACCGGTTGGGCAAAAATTGATTTTTATTTGTTCCACTGGCCTTGTGGAAAATTAGCTTATGAACTGGTTTTTATAGGAAGACTCAAAGCACAGAAAAGGTTGAAAAATAAGCCTATAGCAGTCAAAATTGTTGTCTGAAATGTCTTCAGACTGGAAGGCTGAATTTATTGCTCAAAACAAGTACTAGCATTGTGGAGGTGTGCAGTCCTGCTCATTATCACTGGAAAAGGGGGAACCAAAAAGCACAGTAAAAAATTAAATTTTAATAATGCTACTGATATTTTCTAAATCCTTCTTGACAGAAAGATTCTCATTATTTTTATCTGTCTCAGAGTAGGCTCTTTTAATGCCATCTCACAAATGGCCTTAGCCATGATTGTTTTCCTTTCTTTTATAACATTTGAAAAAAAATGAATATATACCAAAAAAAATTCTATTCTATCATTCAAGAAGTGCCATGAAATGGTAACATTTTGGATAGCACGTCTTCAGGAACAATTGCTGCAGATGCCTTCAGGTTTTTACAAAAGAGGTCAACATTGTTAAGACAATTGTAGAAAACTTGCCATACAAAAAGACGCCCAGTCAAATATGGTGTGATAAGGGGAAAATAATGCAAGAAAAGTATGTGTGTCCAGTCTCCAGCTTCATCATACTTAAAAGCTGTAGATGAGTCGCTAATTAAATTGAGGCAGGGCAAAAGACATTAGTTCCTTTCATCTGTTTAAGATACATCTTTTCGTGGTTTCTAATGATTATGGAAGGTGATAAGATACAGACTTTTGACATTTTTTGTTTTCTTTAAATTGCACAGAATGTAAATTTAACTATATTTATCATAAAAGCCAATATCAGATCATGTATGTTCTTGTCATTTTATAGCTTGCATGCATTTCATCTGCTGGGGAAATAATTGCTTTAGCTTTGAGTGCTGACGAGGGGGTTGGGGCTTTTTTTCCCTATTAAGCAGTTGGGGACCAGGGCTTCATGCACCCAGCGTGCTGAAGAATGCCATTGCACTGACAGCTGGGCTATCCACCCTCCCTCAGAGCTCTTTCTAAAGCTCTCGTAATGTTTGCTAAGGCCTATGGTTCTTAGTCATGCTCAGGTGACTAAATGTGTGATTTGTTCTTCTTGATACTTCAGTACCCTGAGAAAGGCTGGTTGGAGATTAATGCAACCTTGACTCCTTCCACTTGCAGTTGCCACTGTGCACATGATCTTCATTTAGACTTGCCAAGGGGATCTGGTGTTGCCTCTGCTTTGCATGAAATGACTTAATCCCCCTCCCGTTTTGGTTGGTGAGTTTCTGTGGCCCCAGAAGCCTCCTGCTGTGCCTCCTAATGACAGTCATGACCTAATCGATTCCCTGTGTGGAAGGAGTAGACATGGAGACAGGAGAAAGCTGAAGTTGCACCACAACCGTGTAGACAGAAGTTCCTGGTCAGAGTCTCTCAGCAGCAGAAAGATACTTTTCATCCTTCATAAATGCCTTCCCTTGTGTTTAAAAAATAAGCAGGGAATAAAATCTGAGCTAGTAGAAGATTTTCAGCCCCTCTCCCTTTTGCCTTTTTATCTTAGGTCCCATGTCCATTAGGTCCTTGCTCAGGTTTTCCCTGTCCTCACATGTTTGACTTCCAACCTTTCCTGTAGATCTCTCTCCTTCCTAAGCCACTCAGTCCCCTCTCACTCCCCACAGTCTCCAATAATCACCTGAGTCCCGTTTGCACCTCCTGAGGCTGCCAGCTTCTTGAGAGAGGACTCCTGAAAGCCGTGGTACCCGGTGGCTACCAAATAACACCGTACTCCAGTGCTGTTCGGATGGTTTTGTTACGTCTGAAATGTATTATTGCAAGATTTCTATTATGCATTAGATATACCATAAAAACAATTCTAAATTTTAATCTTAATGGCAAGATTGTCAGAAGATAACACAGCGAGGTAAAAACTGTGTTTCATTGAGCCAAGGAAGGCCAATGTGTTTCAGGAGCTACTCGGCCCAGAGAGAGATGTCTCTCCTATCTTTCACTCCTCCAGAAAAACTATCAAAGGAAAAGTATATTTGATTCTGGTCAGAATTTAATGTGCAAATATGGGGTCCATTAAAGGGAGATGATGGATCAAGGTCTTTACAGGCTAATTATTCATTAACATCTTCTGCTTTACTGGTGAGTTTCATCTCTGCAATATTTCTGATTAATGGGAGATGACATAACTTTACGATATATCACTTTTCCTGTATGATTTTACCTTTGGAGCTAGCAAGCTTTCTTGCTTGGGCCTCATGTTCAAGCTTTTAGGGATATTCATTCCTATACTGCAGGCACCTAGCCTAGAGACCTAACCTAACTGACCAGCTCTCCTGGGTGCATATATGGCCAGGGAATAGAGAAGGCAGTTCAGAGCAGGGCTCGAGTTTATATATACAGGGAGCTGAGAGAGATTAGCTAGATATAATTTAGATGTTTAAAGTTGGATAGTGTGACTACTTCCCTGCACCTGTTATTACATGACTCATTCTTTCATTCTGGACCCAGGTGGAAACACATTGATGTGGTTTGAGTGTAATATTATAACTAGAGATTGGTATCCATGTTATTACCAGTAGACAGTCCTAGTCCTTAAGACTGAACTTTAAAGCTGGAGGATGTAGTGCTGCACAACTCCTCAGCCCTATCAGCAAAATCTTAGGCACTTCGTATGGCCTGGCTCTTTCAAAAAACCCTTCTAGTCAGATAGGAAAATGCCATCTTTTTTTTTTTTTCTTTAGTCCTCCAGTTCTGAGGCTTTCAATTCGTTATTGGCTCTGTTTTCAACAATTTTTAATGGAATTTCCCAAGGTCTTACACATAAGGAACTAGAGCCCCTGTCCATAGGGGAAGAAGAGGCTCCTTTGGAAGAGAATTCAGAGAACATGAAAGAGCCTTCTGCTGGGAACAGTCTGTCTGCAGACTGGAGGTGGTGTGGTCTTTTTGTCATGAAGTAAATCATGGGGAGTCCCATCCCATCTCCACCACCCCCAGGGCCTTTTGACCTCTGAATATACAATGTCAATTGCAGTGTAATCAGTTCTTCTGACCTGAGAACTTATTTTCTGAGTTTGGGATGTGGGAGAGGAAAAGAAACTTGAATATTTTCCAAATTTCCCACTTTTTTCCAGAGTCAGCTAGAAGAAAGCCAGGGAGTCATGTGCAACTTAGACAGATTTTTTTTTCACTGGTATTTCTGTTTGCTAATTTCAGTTGTTAATGATGAGAAATATCTCAAGTCAGATACTTCCAACCAGCTGTAATTTTGCAAGGCAGGGTTCTCTTACTCTTTTATTACAGTAGGTTGCTGTGTTTTTATGCTTTTGCCACAGCCTGTCTCATTCTGTTCAGTTGCTTTTATTTAAGAAAAGCATCCTTAAACCCGAAGATGGGAAAGATGAATAGTTACTTGAACAGCCCCCAGATACCCTGAACTTGAGATTTATCATTATGTATCTAAGGCTTTGCTTTACCAATCATAACACTTTATTCCCCTGTGTGGGGTCTAGTGCTTCCATTTGAAAGCTCATCGTAACAAGGATCTCTTTATATACAGTAATAATTGTATCTGTCCAGAAGGTATATAAGTATAGCTATATTACTTCCAATTCACATTTAGTTTTGCCTGGGATGATTTTGCCTATGTGACTAGACCTATACTTTGTGTTTGCTTGAATCTGCTGATTTGCACATGAATATTGGACATTTAAAAATCTCTTACCACTGATGTGCATGCACCTATTTTCTTTCATGTTAGCAAAAACTGCCTATCAGAAATAAAAGGGCACCAAAAATGCAATAGCCAAGTATTCAAAATGACCATTTAAAATGTGGTCTTGTATACAGAGAACAAGCCTTTTTGCCCAGTAAACTGATAGAAATCACTTCTAGTTCTATCATAAATACATATCACAGTGAAACACTGTTGGGCAGTGCTCCGTCATCAATCAGTCTGTGTTCTTGAGGACACTATTTTTCAAGATGCCTCCTTTAAGAATAAAGCCCTGTGTTGTAATGCATGTGTGCGAACTGATCCCCCAAGCCATTTGTAATTTTTTTTATTTGTATCGGGGTCAGAGTAGAGCTTCTGTAAGAAATTTTTTGCAGTATTTTATTTGTAGTCTTCATTATTTCAAGTTAAGGACACAAAACACTTTATGCACCCACAGCCTGCACTGGTTCGTTTATATGCCGTATTTTGTTAGCATGTTACTGTGATTGCTAATTTTCATGACAATTGTTATTGTACCATCAGTGCTTAATGGCAAGGCATCATTATTCACTGCTGGTCAATCAGGCACTAAGACATGTGCAAGACATCAGGCTGAACCCATATAGATGTCGTGCACTCCCCTGCTAATTAATGCGGTTTTGTAAAAAGGTTTAAACACGGTTGGCATCCTTAATGTAAGGTTTGCAAAAGCTTATTCGGGAACCGCTTTGTTTATACGGAGCAGATCTAAACATGGCACAAACAGAGTTGGACCCATTGTGCGTACGTGTGTGTGAAGGAGAGGAGCAGATCGTTTTGGGTTTTGAAGTGTGGAAAGGCAACACAGTTTCTGCCATGGCAGGAGTGAGAGGAACAGATTTGCCAGGAACAGCAGTGTTCAGTAATGGATGCGGGACCTGTCCTGCAAAGCAGAGGTTGCTGTGTGTGTCAGGGAGGTGATCCTCAAAAGTGGACGGTGTCATAAAGTTGGCAGTGGATGGAGGGACCCTCCAGCACAGCAGTGGTCCGAGGTCAGGCATCTAGAAAGGTGGAGCAGAAGGAAACTCCAGAGGAGAGGGATGTGCTTTCTGTGCTGTTAGTCCAGAGTGCTCTCACAGTGCATCAGTTAACATCACCCTTGCATCTGCTTTAGCTAAACTTTCTACGTGGTTTTGCACCCAAATATTTCGGGCTGCTGTCCATAATAAACTAGATGGAACTTGGTTTAAAAGCACAGATTTTTCATCTCTTCTAACTCAAAGTAGAATGAGCCCTTGTGCTCCTAGAGCCTGAATACTCCTCGAGTATGAAAGGAACAGTAGACATTGGCTGTTAACGAGCTCCTGCACGCAGGGCTCCTGCAGAACTTGGTGTGGATTCAGTGCCTGAGCTGCACCGACTAAATGGTTAATTCATCTCATATCAACAGCACTATGATTCATAATGTAAACTTGAGGAATCCTTGATGTTTCAGTCACACATTCCTCTTAATTTGGCCATGCATTCTTTTAAAGCTACAGTGTGCTAACTTAATAAAATGCAGCATGCAAATGCACAAGTTTTTGCCTTCAGGCATTTTAGCCATGGATGTTTCAATGGGTGTCTTCTTTCAAGTATATACTCTTTTTTAAATTATTTACCCTGTAAACATGCTTTGCATTTTCAAAGAAAAATCTGGGCTTCCTCATTCACCAGATTTTGTTGAATTTAAGGTGTAATAGAGATAAAAGACTATCATCTGCTTCTTGCGAGTGTGTTAGCCTTTGGGATTTTTTTTGCAGCGAATGTTAGGCCCCATTTTCTTCTCCTTTGGTATTATCTCTCCCTCCCCCACTTAAATTCCTTGATGCTTTGCCTAGAGCAATACCCACTGGCAGTGTCTGGCTGTGACAGTACTATAGGCTTCCCTACAGATGGGTCCTGCCAATGCCAACCATTGTTCTACAACTGTGAGCTGGCTTGACTGTCTTGGATCACTTAAAACCTCCTTTCCTCTTCATTTTTTCTTTACTCTGAAGGGTCGCCCTTGACTGTTGACTTGGAGATCTGAAACGTGCTGACACCTAGAACGTGTGTTCTCTGAGCAGCAGCTCCCAGGCTTGGATTTAACAGGCACCATTAAGTCCTCCTCAGGACTGTCCTGCTGCTGGCAAACAGCTTCCTCACTCTCCTCCTTGCCCCATCCTTTGGGCTGTATGCAGTTAGTTTAATTTTACTTGCTCACTTGAAAGGAAAACAGTATAACTCAATGTTATTCTTTTTTTAAAGATATAAAATTAATCTTTAATTGTAGGTTTCAATATTAAAAGTATATAATGCTTCAGTGTAGGAGTCTGTTGATAACATCCATCCTATTTCATGATTAATTTGTTCCTTTTAATATGATATTCTTTTGCTGCACGGTGCAGACTAATTCAGATTCCTAGAAATTGGACTTTGATATGTATTTCCTAGATTCACACCGTAAGTGAACCTTCAATTGGCAGATACAGGTGGTGGCATGCCTCGCTCAGTGTTTTCTTGACAAGGATTTTAGAGACATGGACACTGATTAAATAATCTTACAATCAGGTGTGTCCTACCAGGTTATTAAAAATAAAGCATTTGGGGGATTTGACGCTTTTTTCTTTTCCTTTAGTTTTGAGTCTCAGCCAAAGCAATGATTTTTCAGTGGGCCAGAGATAGGAGGAGCTGATTTAAACACTCAGTATGTTATGTATGCCTTTGCCTAACTATGTGTTAGATTAAGCGAGTTTCACTCGCAGTTAATCCTTTGTAAATTAGCATTATGGATGCCTTGGGGCCCACATCCCACAAATAAAATGGTTGTCAAGCCAGCTGCACTGTGTATTACTTAAGGCTGAATGTTTTAAGAGTTTTCATGCTTTTAATCTATTTCACTTCTGAGTTTCAATTTTGCTGAGTGTCTTTTCAGGAGTGATGAGGGCTAGCGAGTAAATATATATTCTGGTTTTCATACATTTGCCTGGGCAAATCGGTTTTTTATCAGGTGTTTTGCAGAGAATGTCACACCCTGCCACAAAAAAGAAGCTCGTAAGTTCAGGTGTTAAACTGAAGTGCAAACCAACAAGAACCAAAAGCCCTTAATTAGCTTTACTTTGTTAGCCTGCTACACTTTTTTTTAGGGGGAAAAAAAAAGAGTGAGAAACATCCTTCCCTCCTCCTCATCCTTTTGGCAGAGTAAATATTGCCTGTTAAGTTTGAATTGGCTGTCATCGCGAAAGAATTAATGCTGTGGTTGAGCCTTTCTAGTGAGGAAGGGAAAAATAAACGAGACAGATCTTAGTTCAGCTTTAAGTGATAAATGAGGACAAAGCAGCCCATTCATCTCCTGCTAGGAAAGTGGACACAAACACTAAAGCAGTTTTGCGGAAGACGTGTCAGCAAATGTGATCATTTTGTAACCTGTCAGGAGGATAGAGAGCTAGTCCTTTTAGAGTGTCACAGGGGAGGGTGTCTGTCTGATGTGACAGTTTTCATCCATCCATTTACTGCTTTTTCTTTAGGTGGGGGGTAAGCAAGGAGAGAGCTGGAGTTGGTTAAAACTGCATTTTTCTTTACTCTTTCCAATATAATTTATATGTATATCCACCCGCATCCAAATGAAAAACATTTACCAAGGAAAACTCCCCTCTGCTCTCTGGAGTTTCTTCTCTCTTTCACTGTGTGAAATACGCTCCTTTTAACACATCACGCGCCCTGTCTTCAAGTTGTACTCGATTTGATGTTTCCCAAAACACAGTTTTACCTCTTCTTACCATGGTTTGGTTGGTGAAGGCTTTGTTTTGTTTAGGTTTGGTTTGGTTTGCAGAAGCATGAGAAAAAATAAATATAACTTGGAGTGCTTTTGTTGCATTTGGTTGTTGGGGTTTGTTTGCTATACCTCTCCAATTCTGACGATAAGCTTCATGTACAAATATGTTTTGCAAAAGTTCCTGTTTTGTGAAGAGCCTGTGAAAATATTCTTCCTTCCCTGTGAAAATGGAATACCAAACGCTGAATTCTTGCAATCCAAAATCCTCCCATAAAACGCCTCAAATTCTACTGTTTCTTCACTTGGTAATTTTATTTGACCTATTAATTTCAGGAAATATCTGCAGTGGTGTGGTGTCTGATTTTAGAAGCAGGAATTTCTCCCAACAAATGATTGAAAAATATTGGGACTTTCTACTTCTGGCGTCTTTTTATTTTCACTGATTTCCATTTTTCTATACTACATAGAAAATGTAACATTTGCCTATTACCATAAGTAAAGGTATGCTACAGAGACAGGAGATGCTTTTACAACATAAGCTTCACAGTTTGACACTTGCTTCTTTATATCATCCTTTTCTTCAAAACTATCTTTTGTACTTTTCCCTTGGTATTTTAGTACAAGTAAGTATCTCATTGACATGTGTTTCCTTGAAATCTTGTTCCTTAATAGTAAAATCCCTTGAAAATTAATAAATTGTTTCTGTTCGGATTAAAAGCGCCGTGAAGATTTCAGAATGGTTTTTAAAAATACAAGGATATTTACTATTACAGACCACCCTGCTTGGATTGCACTGACTGAGGACTAATTATTTCATCTATTCTTAGAAGGTTAAGAAATTGGAACATAATGTATTTCATTTGTTCTAATATGTGTATAAGTATATGCATAATTATGAAAAATCTACTTCTTTCCTGGATTTAAAAGCTATATAAAGAAATATCTGGAAGCACTGGAAATTGGGAGAAGTTAAAAAATGATCAAGATACACAGAATGGTACAGGGAATCCTGAATTTGTGAGCCTATGTCTTTTCTCCAATATATTTGTGTGCCTTGTTTTATGATTTCTTCTGTATATTTTACTACTTTGTTTTATTCACTGAGGTTTTTGTCTCTTCTGCTTTTTTCCAGGATCATCCAAAACCGGATTTTGATTGTTGTTCTGGCAGTCATCATCATCTTCACCACCATGATGGCTATTTTTTTTTCTGTCAGGGGACGCTGATATCTTTGTTCTTCACTAAACAGCAACAAACTGCTTGTTCTGAGTAATTAAGACAAAGTGGTCACATGAATCATTCTCTTGCACTGACAGAGTCTCCCTCTCTTTTCCACTCTTCAACTCAGGTGCAAGTGGTGTAAAATATTTTGTATTATTGATGGCATAGTTGATGGCATGCAGGGCTGTTATTTTCTTACATTTTTTTGTCTTTATCTGAGTGTTTTCAGGATCTTAATATTCGTTGGAGTGAGGGCTCGTTCTGGTATAAAAAGACTTAATGTGTGTTGAATTCAAGCCCGGACAATTAGTCTGTAAGTTGCCAGAGTTTAACGAGGGAAGAGGGGTCTTTGCACTTTTCTTGTGCTGTGAGGGGTGTACAAATATCAAGCAGTATCTGACTTTCTGTGTTATAGAATATAAGTAAAGCAAACACCAAATGATGTAGAAAGTGAACCCGTCTCCTGTGACTAACTCCCGATCATGCATTATCGTAATAGATGTAACCTGGTTAAGAACAGTAGGCAGTTTTAAACAGAGAGCAACCTTAGGATGATGATTAATCGCTGATGGGAATCCAATACTCAATTTAACAGTTTTTTTCTTTAAAATTAGGCTTTCTTTTCTGCTTATTCAAATAAATTCCACTTTCATCAAGATCATGAAAATGCATCACTTACCTCAAATGTAGTTGTGACCACAGCCCATCTGTCCAATCGCTTTTAAATCTCCCATTGTTGATATACGTACTGCTGAGCATACACACTGGGCCCTAAATGAAAACATACAAAGATACCTATCAGTTGAAAAGATAGGTTGTTTGAAAAGAGATCCTAAGTAATGGTTCAGCAACAAATACGTGATTATAGTGCATTAAACAAGAATCTAGATTTTTAATATTGGCCTATGTTGAGACTGCATGTTGGAAATATTTTGGGTGTATTAAATCCTGATGTGATATTCCCCTTTTTAAACAGAGACTGTAAAAATGTTAATTTATACATGCTTTTAGTTGATATAATATATCGTAGTTTCATCTACCTGTGTGTAAATGAGCTGTTTCTCTTTTCCTGTTGGCTGTGCTTCTCCTGTAGACAGGTTGAGGTCATTTGACTTGTAATTAAGCTTACAATTCCAACAAAGGTATATTGCTGATGATGTGATAAAGTAATTTTCATGATAACTTTTAAATTCATTATTTGCAATCCCTTGCAAATATTTCAAATCAAGAGGAATTTTAAGCCCTTGAACTCCATAATTTTCCATAATTTTTTTTTCCAGAAAAATGTTCAAAGAAACAAAATACTGGTGACTTGTAAATTCCCCCCACAATAGGTAGCACTGGATTCTCACGTGTGCCTTAGAAGTTTTGGGGTTTTGGCATCCCTGTGGTCTCTGCTGACTTGCTGTGCTATCCTTAGGAGATGATTTTGGGATAAGTATCTCTGAGTCGATTTTGGCCCTAAATATGTCCCCTGTTTCCTCTATGTGGAAACAGATAACTCACTTAAAGAGATGTGGTACTAATGCCACAGCTAAGACATAGAAAGATGGTGATAAATGTAGAATAAAAGGATGCACAGGAAAAATGTTACTCCTTGGAATGAATGGAAGCATGATGGTCACCTCCAAGTGTTACATGCAGCTCACAATAAAGTTTAGAAGTGATTTATGTGCCAGATTTTCCAGCCAGCTCATGTCAGTGGCTGCAGAATTGCGCTGGTATAAAAGTTGCTGACTTATCCAGACTCAGAGTTTCAGGAGGTGTTGCCCTGTGCAGCACAGCTCAGTCATGTGCAGCTCCTCACCTTGATGGCTCTGCACTGTCACAAGGTTGTGGGACCCCCCTGGCCGCCTCCTGGGGCATCCTCCCCTTTCATCCTTGTGAGGTGTGTGGCATTTAGCACGTGACTCTCAGGCACAGAAAGATTTGGGTGTTCACCTTCCAGCCTTCAGTCACAACGTGCACTCAGAACTAAGCACTTTGGGTCGTGTAAGCAGAGCTCTCTGGCCGCCAGCTTCGAGTGATGGCATTGAGCTGAGTTCAGACAAATTAGGAAGAAACCTGGCAGCATTAGGAGATATTTATCCTCTCCTCGGCAAATTAGGAGATGCATATTCTGTAAAGCAGAAAACTGTCAAGAAGGAAATCTTAAGCTCCCGTCTGTTGCCTAGACATTCTCTGCGTTGCCTCAATAATTTAACTATCATGGGAATTGATTCATGACTACTGATCTTAACAGTGACCTATGACTAGGTTTTGCCCTCTATCTAGCCACCTGCTGGACTCAGCAAAAAGCTGAAAGGAAGCTAGTTTTCCTTATCCCAGTATAAATCTAGGGCATAGTGTCACATCAGATACATCCACTCAGATAGGAATGAGGGAGAGAGAGAGACTGCCACGCAAAGCCTTCATCTTCACTTTTGATGAGCCCGCCATCGCTATGTTTCTCATGCTAACCTGTTAATAACTCCTCTGTGCCTGCTTTGCATCCTCGAGTACTCCCCACATGTAAAATAGTGCTCAAGTGGACGTTACATTCTTCAAAACACAATACTACTCTTCACTCTCCCGTTTTCATCCGGCTCGGGAAGTGCAGGGGTGAGATGTACCAAATCCACACATTTTCGTGGGGACTGAGTGACTTCAACTGAGAGCACAGCCCGAACCACCTGCAGGTAGGGTGACACCTCCGGGTCCAGGCTTCCCCCGAATTAGTTTGGTTGCATCTACAGCTCATCTGTGAATGAATCCAAGAGCTTATAAATGTAAACCTCAAAGAGCAAAATGTTTCTAATGTTGCCAGCCTTTGTGGAGAGATGACAAATTAAAAAACGCACGCGTGGTGCTGTGTGTGAAATTCATCCTTGCTAAACAGCTGGGCTCACAGAATAAATAAACCAATTCTGCACTGATACAAAATCAAAAGCAATTTAATTAAAGGCTCTTAAGTTTTAAAGGGTTTTAAATGCTATACGTTTTGGGGAAATATCAGAAAATGTAGCTTGACTGACGTCAGTTCCCATCTCTGGGATGGGAGGCCATTTGCTATTCTGTTTAAGGCAGGCTGGATTGTCTTATTTTGGAGCCAGCTTGGTGGGGGGTTTTCTTTGCTGCTGCTTCAGAGCTCTGAGCTTCAAAGGCTGAAATTAATGGTGAACAAAATTGTGCGGCTCTGACCATCCCATGCGGGGCAAACCCATCGAGGGTTATCATTAAGTAAAGAAATAAAGAAAAAAAAACCCTGCCAGTTCCAAGAAAACCTCATCAGATAATGACCTCTGTGATTGGGTTTTCATTACCAAACAGCATCCAGAGATTGTCTGCCCCATAGAAGAAGAAAAAAAAAAAAAAGAAAAGAAAAAGAAAGAAAAAGCAACTGTGTCTCTCTCTCTTTCTCTCTCTCGCTCTCTCTCTCCTTTTTTTTTTTTGCACATCTTTTCTTTAAACCTGTCAGATCATTTCAGTATTTCAAATCCGAGGAAAACAGCCTGCCTGCTGCTGTATTTGAAGTTGTAATGGTGTCAAAAAGTCACGACTGACTGACAGCCGTCAGTCCCAGAGGAGCTCATTAAATCATAAAAACTTGACAAGGAAATAATTGAGCATCACTGGCAACTTGGCGCCTGTTTAGACGTTTTTATTTTCTTTCATTATTAGTCCCCACCATTACGTTCATTAACAAATTGCATTAAACAACTGTTAAGGGCTAATGATTTGTTTATCGCTTTTTTTTATTATTATTATTATTATTTAAACATTAGCTGCGTCATGTGGTACCTCAGCAGCCTCATACTATCATCTGACTGAATATTTTTCCACTCAGAGCTCTGGGTACTGCTGGAATATGAAATAGATTATTCATTACCCTCCTCTTTGCCACTGATTTGGTTTCATGTAGCGTCTTCCACAGAGAAAGATGAAAACTTGTCAAAAATAGGTTATATCTTATTCTAAGGGCAACAATAGCAGCAGGTACAGGCACACTTTAATATTTAATTAAGGCTGATGTTAACCCCTTTAAATGACTTTAGCTGTGAGTAATATTCAAGTGCAGAAGAGAAAAATAATGGTACTTAATTTGCAAACTGTACAGCAGGCATTCATCTTCGAGTTACTAGCAAATTTATAGAATAATTTTAAATAATGAAATTTCCAATCATAAATATTTATGTCCACTTTTTTTTTTTTTGGACGTAGCCGTAAATGAACCACTTTTGCACGCATCCTAAATAAAAAATCCATGTCCTTTTCCTTTTTTGTTTTGAACTGCACCGCTCGCATTTCAAAATCTGGTAGGACTTTGTAGGCGGAGAAAGAGCTACATGTAGATCCCCAGTAAAGTTGTTAGCTGTGGTAATGACTTACACGGTTCTGTTTCTAGCAACTTGACAGCTTATGATAAACTTCAGGAGGATGTGGGCTCAGGGTTTGTTTTTTATTTTTTTGGAGGGGTCAGCGTGTGTTTTGGCATTTATTTGGGTTTTGTGCAAAACCATGGGAAGATTTTGTTTTGAAACAGATAAAAATAACTGCTGCTTTTTATAGGAGAAGTATTTATCTCTAAGTATATTTTGTCTGTGTAGTTTCAGTTGTTGGTTGTAAATAATCCTCTTACAGAAGGAGAAGCTTCAGGAGAATTTTAAGGTGGTAAAAAAGGAAACAGTCAAAAGCAGGGTACGTGTTAGGCTCCCTTTGCTTTATAATAGTCAGTCTTTGATCTTTTCTTATTCAATACATCTGAATGCAGTTTGCATTCAGCGTTAGGGGATCGTGGTTACAGTGGGTCCCTGTGTAGGGCTGATGGCAGAGATGGCGAGCGAGGTGCAATGATGTATCGTGGGATGCTGCAGGGCAAATCCAAGTCAACAAAGTTCCCTCGCATTTCCTTGGGATAACTTGTCACTTCTGGAGTCACGTGGGGGAAGAGGCAAGTAGCAGGTGAATATTTTTATCCCCTACTGCCTGGCAATGGCTGTTATCATACACCCTGAGCAGTGTTTGGCCGCAGTGGCCGGAGCAGGACATGGGTGCACAGTCCCAGCTCTCTGCGTGTCAGGAAACGGAGCAGCATGGTGAAAAACGCTTCAGCATCCTCAACCGCTGGGTTTCATTTGTCGCACATAAATAATGAAGGCATCTACGGGAGAAGGGGGGAAAAAGAGTTTATATACTGAGAACCGGTGAACTTGTGCACTCTTCATCCCTTCATCCAAACAACTGCCTTTGGCGTGAATAACGGCTCAGCTGATACGAAGCTCCGTATTGATCTGTTGCTTAGGAAGGTCCACTGGTAGTTCCTTGGACTTTTCCTGAAGGTATGGCTGTAACAGGTCGGTACTGTTGGGATCTGTGTTTCTATCTCCATCTCACGCCAGACAAGTTCAACAGGGACAGACTCAGAGAGGGGGAGCTACCAGCCCTCAGTCTGTGCAGCTCTCTGTCTCCCACAAACACACAGACGTGATTACCTCTTCATGTCACAAAACCTGCTGGAGAGACTGTTGTGCACAAGTATAAGTAAAATGGTGTCTGCAGCTGGAGAGATGCCAGGGTGGGTGTGAGGATGGTCTGCTTTATCCCAGGCAGATAACTCTACATAACCTACAAATGCTTCTTACTCTGAAGGGTAGGCTAAGTGTGAGGAGCTGTTTCTTCCACAGTTGGTACCTCTCCACCATCCAGGCACTGTGGTGTTTTGGGGAACTGCTGCAGATTTATCTTGCAATTCTGGGAGCGCAGCCTGGGTGCTCCCTCAGTGCTTTTAGCCTTGGCCTTATCACAAGAAGAGACACCAGTTTGTGATGGTGTTGTAACTGATGAAGGATGTGGACTCTGCAAGCCAATGTCAGGTTTCTCATGAGGCCAGGGCTTGTTCATTAATGGGGCATTTAGGAGCATGCAAAGTGAAAGCATTAGCTGGATGTCTGTCCTTCCAGACAGCAGTGTTGGAAAGTGCAAGTTTTACACATTTTAAAGGGCCCTAAGCAGTTCTGAGCCATTAAACTCTGTACAGGAAAGCGGACTGTCCCTGCTGTCCTGTGGCCAGGGAGGTCAGTAATGCTGCCAAGCCTGCACTGCCAGCGTTACGGTGCGTGCACCCTGCTGGCTGCCACGTTGTGACTGCTCTCCTGGACCAAACCCAAAGAAAACCTTCTATTGCTGCTGCTTTGTTCAGTTGCTTTCTCCGTTCAGACCCATGACCTTGTCTGGTCAGCACTGTCCCCAGTGAACAGGATCTGCTTCTGTGGATTTAATGGACTTTCCAGTTCTCTCTGCACCCAGCTAAGTAACATTGCCTCTTGCCTGAGCTGCATGCCTTGCCTGCATGTATTTGTCTCTATGTACTCCTTTTATTGATACTGCTTGAAGGAGTTGCAGCCAGGCGTGCCTACCAAAGCAGCAAAAAAAGTTTACCACAGCACTAGAAAAATTGCTTGTAAGTAAACATGATATTTAGCCTTCTCCTCTTAGTAGGAACATACTTATGCCTTTGCTCTGTGTCATTTGATGAATTTGTCTTCCTATCCCCTGCTAACTTTGAGACTTTGACCAAATTCAACTACGCGTAATAGAAGAGCAGAGCTCTCAGAAATTCCTATTGGTTCCAGAAAAAGAGGAGAGACATCCCACTGGCGTCCTCACCAAGAGAAAGGCTGCAGCGTGACATCCACCCAAATTGGACACTACCTGGGAGGGAGAAATTATAAATGCCTCTCTCCCCAGGAAAAGCTCACATCCCATTTAGATACTAGAGAATCCAACCCTGAGGAAACAAGGCCTCATTAGTGTCATTGCTGGAGGAACTACTTAATTAAAGGACAACAGAGTTGAGAGCATTGTTATGTAAGCCTTTGTTCCTTACACCTGGTCATTTCCATTGATGTAAAATATCATCTTTCTGATCTGGTAGCATTTTGCACCCACTTTAGAGAAGTATTCCTGACCAGCTGAGGAGGTGCAGAGCAGGGAGGAATCAGACCTTATAACCGAGGTAATTACAGCCTCACCTAACCATCAGGTGAAGGGTGTATACCTCTATTAGCCAGTGCTCCCACAAAGAGAACAAAGGCTGGCTGCAAAGTGGGAGCCACCCAGGGAGCATCCCTGTGTCCAGCTGCAGCACTCTGGGGCAGCAGACATGCTGGGGAGGTCATGACCACATGCTCCCTCATCACTCACTCTCCTGCTCACTTTCCTGCCTTTAAATCCAACTTGACTTACCAATGCTGGTGAAGGCCATGAGATGGGGAGACTAAAACAGGGAACAGTACCATCACCGAGGAAATCAGCCCAGTTAAAATGCTAAAGGAGGTAGGGGCTTTCAAAGCTTCTCTCAGCAACTAGCCTAATTCTATTTTCAAAAGCCACTGTTGAGTGCTTTTGAAAATTTCATCCTAGATGCTTGGCTCAAAGACCTTAACCAAAGATTTATTTTTTTTCTTTGCTACACGAAAGCTAAATATAAACTGACACTATTGAACAAAAACCTAACAAAACCCCTGTTGCAGGTCTAGAAAAATCTTTACTCAGAAAATCAAATTATTGGAGACCAGCATCTGAAGCGTCCTTCAGGTTTGGATGCCTCTTGTTTTGTGTACGCGGTTTGGCATACAAAAATAAAATAAATATTTCTAACAGCAAATATTTGCTTTCTGTTCTTTTTCTCCTATTTGCCTTTTATTCTCCTGCCCTCAGAAAATCAAGACCTGAGTGTGTCTGGATGAGCAGCTAAAGTTGTTTTAGAACACGTGGATTAGTCTCTTTTACCCTTACAGGTAGGTGCTGTTTGAACAGCACCTTAATGACTTTTCCGCTGGCTGCCTGTGGACCACAGGCAAGTATTAAAACTAGTCTGTGCCTCAGTTTACCCACCACCACTTCATTAATGCTCACCTACCTCATGAGGTGTTGTAATGTTTAATATATTGTGTGCTCTGTAATCCTTGGATTAAATGTATTATGTAAGTGAAAAGCACCCATTTGTTGTGTATGTAAATGCTGCAGTATTATAGGTAGGAGGGTCATTTGGGTGTAAGTGTAATACAAGCGCTGGCAAAAGGCAAAAGGGATTCCATTGTATTGACTTATTTTTAAAGAGCTTTTTATTTACTCAAATGCTCTGGACACCCAGAAAGAGAGACATTCCTCGCTAAGCAGCTCTGCTGTTTCATCTGTCTTGGAGTGCTTTGATAAATGGATTGAAACTTGTCAGCTTTTTCCTGTAGTTTCTGAGACTCCCTCTGGAAACTCTGTTGAAATGTTATTATTGTAGCTTCTTAGAGTACTACTTAATGAATTGTAACAGATTTCCCTGCGAGGTGCTGTGAGGACTGCCCTTCCTCCCCTTCCCACAGCAGAACAAACCCATGCCACGCAAACGCCTGGCACGGAGTGCGTGTCCCCAGCCACCAAAAGCGGCGGGTCTCTTGCAGGGACAACACTTCTTACCCACACGAGGCTTCAGCCCCAGCCTCGTGTCCTGCTGCGTGATCGGTGGGGCTCCAGGTACACTGGACATAGCCAGATGTTGTCCCTTGAGTTAGAGATTAACTTCATGTTTTAAGAAGAAACCTTAAAAAGGGCAACGAATTAGTGGGTGTTTAGGTGTGTGATGGTTGATGTCCTCTGTCTCTAGGATGAGATGGCTTAGCAGTGCCTGAGCTATCCTGCAGCTTGGACGGGTGACTTGGACAGGCTGAACTTGCACTGCCCACAGGTCCTAGCTCCCCTCAGAGCAGCTGTCTGAGGCAGACAAACAGCTGCAGGGTGTTACCACATGGACAGATGAGATGGATGGAGCAGTAAGTGTGGCACCGCTTCTGAAGCACAGCACTGACCCATCAGAGCCATTTAGATCTGCTTGAGAAAAGGTGGTCAGAGGTGCCTGACAGGGACACGTATGTCTCATGGAGCTAGAGGGTGGAAAGAAGTCAACCATCTTGGGGTCATCTTGGACGCCAGTAATGTCCTAGGCTGTTGCATCCCACAGTGGAGCACAGTGAGATGCCATGGTGACTTTTGATTTTCTGCCTCCAACTTATTCAAAGGGATTTTGCTCCTCCTTCTGCTCTCTCCAGAGCAGGCGTGGTGTGACCACTGATACACTTGGTTAGCTTGGCTCTCACTGGGTTTCAGTTGTCCTTGTTTTAGTAAGAACTGAGCTATTGATTTTTAGGCTGTCAGGAAGTATGAAATGGCCAAATGCAACCCCCAGAGCATCACCAGCCGTGCCCCTTGCCCAACATGGGTCAGCTGGCAGGTGCCCACAGCAGAAAAATAAGTGTGCCTTCCCCTGGCCTCCAAATATGAACCTGGGCCACCCTGAGTGAGGTCTTGAGGAGAACAGGAGGGGAGTTTTGAGGGAGGTCCTGGTCAGTGTGGTGTAGGATCAGAACTATGAGATGGCTGGGTATAGGTCACCTCTCCCCAGCAAGGCCTCAGAGGTGCCTCCATTGCTCTCAGCACATTGAGGCCATCTTTGATTATTCTCAGCTTTTATTTCACTTTTTATTAACATTTTGCATATTAAAATTTGTATAGGCAGCCAGAAGAGAGCAGCATCTACACAATACTCGATGCAATGGAGAAGATTAGGAATCAGTGGCTCAGTTCTTTGCGACCTGAACTGGGGGGCTGTGGGAGTGGTAAAGTGTCCTTTCTTTACACTACATTTTAAAAGTGCTTTCAATTTCTTTCTGTGTGCCCTCACTAAAATACAATCTATGACCAATACTGCTCTGTGGTCTCAGCTAATAGTTTCAAAAAATTAAATATAGCCAGGGTTACCTTGGACTTTTTGCTGCGCTGTTCACATTTGCTTTTAAAGCTTTTTCCCTCTTCTCAATCAGCCCAAACCTATTAGTTCTCATACCTAGGTACACTGACGCCAAAGTAAGAAATTATTTTCAAAATAACGACTAGTGAATTGGGATTTTTCAGCTGCCCTTGCATGAAATTCCTCCAGTATTTTTATTCACAGTAGGAATGCTCTGGGAATGAAACCTGCTCAAGTTGCCTCTGTTTATTCCTCCCAAAGTGAAATTATCCATGTCCTCTTGTCCCTCGCGAGATCCTGGAGGAAACTGTCTGTGCAGACACGTTGACACATCTTTGGTGCATTCCACACGAGCCAGTGAAATTACACCAGAAATATGAACTTAGCCCACACAGTGTGCGTGTGCTGTGCTGGCCATACAGGGCACACACTCACACACGCCCCAGCACACCCTCCCATTTAAATTTCAGAATGAGCCACTCGAGACAGTGCTGTGTGATTCCCTCCATGATGTGTTCTCTATGCATTTCTCAAAAACTAATGGGTATTCTCTGAATGTTGCCCCTTCGCAAAAACATTTGGCATGGGTTTAGTTGTTTTCAATATTGAGGTTTTCTGAAATCTCAGTAATTGTCATGATTACTGTGTGTAGTAGAAATTAGAAGGAAGCCTGGGTTTTGGCTTTGAAGCTACCTGCTTCTAAGAGTACGTTTTTTTAAGTTTTCTTTTTAAGGTGCTTCTCTGTGCCCCAGCTAAACTTTCCCCAGATTACGTGTTAGCTATCATAGCTGTTCTATAGTTAGATTTTAATCAGCCTCAGTACACAGTAATGTTAAACACTGAAAGAGCTACTAATTAATCGCCTTTCTGTATGTAACAGAGAGATAAATATCCATCCCAGAGGAATTGTAATTTCATGGTTTCTAATGATGGTTAGATTATATTATCTGGATCACTTAGGCTGTGGGTGTCATAAAAAATGCTCAAAGTCATTTATATTCAGTTTAATTTTTTTTTTTAACTTTGTAAGCCTGAGAAAATAATGCGGTGTTAGCAAGTCTGTTTCATATTTTAGTTAAATATACCTTTGTTGCACTGACTGAATGGATTCAGATGACAGTGACAAACTCAGTTCTTTTCTATTTAACATACACCTTCTGCAATCAAATTAACAATGTACAAATCTTCATTGGGCTGCTGCAGAAGAGTCTGTTGAGTTCCTCAGCATTGTTGAGCTTTGGGGAAAGGTTTTCTTTTTGGATGTCCTTTTGCAATGAGTGTTTTCTGCTAATTCTTGTATGTTCTGTGAAGTCTCAGCTGTCTGTCTTGAACCAAGAATTAACTGGACTTTTGGGTTGTATCAGCCTGTGGCTCAAATAAAATAATACAATCCAACAGCATCATGAACCTCTCATTTTCCCTTCCCCAATTCTAACTGATTGCAGTCCACACGACTTGGGCTCCTGCACATCTGCATCCACGTCACACTTAAATTTGGTAGCTACAAGAATAATTAAAGAAAAAATAAATCCTACTCCATGTGTATATTGTAATAGCTAACAGTTGCATATTTTGAAGTTCTGCTCATTCGTATTTAAAAGGCTGAGTCTTCTTTGAACTGCTGTGTTGGAGGGGGAAGTTAATTGTTTCTGAATGAGGATGATACTCCCTTTCCATATCAATTATGTGTACTGTTCCAAATTATCAATAACGCTCATTTCCAAACTCCATCGTTTGCGGTTTCACGTGCACTTGCAGAAAGTTGCCCGGGCTCCAGGGCTGCAGCCCCGTCCTGCATCCACTGGGAACCAGAGGTGGGAGGGAACCCCAGAGGAGCAAAGTGAGATAAAGAAATGCGATATATTTCCGCGAGAGGGTTTGTCATCAGTCAGATAAAATTGCTTCTGAAGTTTTGCTGGCAACTGTTTTACATGTCTGACTTAGTGACGGAGGAACTGTACTGTCTTAATAGAGAACTCCAGAACTTCAGAAGGGTTTCTCCTTGTTTGAATGCACAGCACAATGAATTTGTACCCACAGAGCATTCACCACTTACATTTCAAAACCTACAGCACACTAAACGTGAAACTTTTGTTCAAATTTCAAGGATTTTGATAGCCCAAGTGAATAGACACTGCCTATTGATTTTTCCCTTACAATGACTCTTGGATAACCTATTTTCTCATTTATTTTTAACGACAGCTCATGAGATTTTACAGCAATTCTGCCCAACCTCCTAATATCAAAATCCCTCCTTGACCCTGAAAATTGTAATTCTGCTATAGATCACAGCTGCTGAATATTACCTTTTACTAAGCTGGTTAAATAAAATATGTCCAAATCACTAGATCCCACAGGCCATGACTGCAATTCTAATTATACAGGGTCTGTATTTCTGCTCTACAGTACAGAAAAGCACAGCTCTCTCTGAGTCCACACCAAAGTGTGGGAATCCAGAATATTGGTTCTAGTTTTGAATTTAAAAAAAAAAAAAAAAAAAAGTTACAGTGCTCTTCAGTGATTTTCCTGTAAAACTTTTACAAGGGAACCAAACCCTTTTGATGTGTTCCATACAATAAAATGCTGTGTAAGTCTGGAGGACAGAAGCATGTGGCGAGAATTTTCTTGTGTCTGGGGGATGGGTGTATTTGATGTGTACCCATTCAAAATCAAAAAAAAAAAAAAAGGAAAGAAAAAGAAAAAAGAAAAAAATCTCACACTACTCTTAGGCTGCACATTCTACACAATGGCTCAGGAAACCAGTGTAAGGAAACTAATTTTGGCCATTAAACATATCTTTCCCCCTCCCACTGCTTATTCAAAGAGTGATCACATGCTCCCTGCTGCAAGTTACACCTTTATAGAATTTAGATATGGAAGAAAACTATTAGATTAGCCGTTCCACCTACTGATGTGGGATTGTTCCCTGGAGAACCTTATTCATTAGTGCATCACTGCCTAACCTTGTGGGCACACTGTGCCAAGAACATCTTGATTTTGTTCTGCTTTTTCCTCTTGTCCTTTCCTTCTGGTGCCAGGAGAGCAGCTGAGGGGCTGGTCTGGTGAGGAGCATGGTGGAGAAGGTGGGATTCTTCAGTTTCATAGTCAGGCTGGTGATTTGGATGCCCGAGTGTGTACGTACTTGTGTGGATGATTAGTTTGTATACTTTTTTAATTAGCATCCGAGTGCAGAGGACTAGATGGGGCGTGATCTTTTTCAACATAATTCACTGTAAGATCTTCTGGAACCCAGGGATCTCCTACAGCAAATGACTTTCATGGATTGCCCTGCAGTGTCCTCAGATGTAGCTTCCGTTTTACTTTCAGCTTTCACTCTTTTGTGAGCAGATAGAGCCAAACTTTTAATTGTGTGTCTGCCAGGGAAGGCAGCTTGGCATTTTGCTGCTTTTCCAGGACAGAAAGTTTTGTTCTTTGGTGCAATCCCATAAAACTCTGAGCTTTCCAGGGCAGCAGTGGGTGCTTGGCACGCCTCACAGTTGTGCCTGGTATCAGGGCACTTTCAGCTGAGTTTCCTACCGAAAACTTTTCCTCTCAGAGCTTCGCTTGCACCTTTTGTCCTGGAAACTTTTCTTAATGATTCCCCTATCCAGAAGTCAGCCACTTGTGATTTAATAGCCTGATTCAGACCCGCTATTGAAGCACCTCCAGTTCGTCCCTTTAGGCGAGTTCATTTGTTCTTACCATGTGGGAGCTGCCAGCTCTCCCATATTCTGGGGCCCTGTGGGTATGAACCCTGCACCACGCTGCAGCTTTGCCCTTCCTCCCTGGGCCACCCACACCTGCATTGCCTCCTCCAGGCCTCCACAAGGTCCCCGGAGGCGGAACCAAAATCCAGAGAGGTCTGACCATGAGCCAACATCTGCTGAGCCCAACAAGGACCAGCGTGAAGCCCAGACCAGGGGCAGAGAGCCATGGCCACACAGGATACCCTGCATCCTTTGGAGATGCACTTCCACTTTGGCTGGACACCTGGTCCTTGGAGCTTCCCTTCGGTTCATGGAGACTGGAAGAATTGTAGGAAAGGGAGAGGAGCAAAGGCAACCCCTTCCATCCTGCAGTTTCAAAGTTCTGGTTTCCACCCTCAGACTATAATAAATGGCTGCTGAGTTACTTGACATGGAGCTAAAGTCTGTAGGGTGAATTTTCAGAGCAACGCACAGGAAATTATATGCACAATTACTGTTGTTAACAGAGCCTGGGCATGTAACTCCCTGCACAGCGGGCTGGAAATCTTCCCCATGCATGTTTAATGGAGTTTGGGTTGCTACATTCCTGGGGCTGTGTCCCTTTTCTAATGCCTACTGTCCTGAATGAAACAAAGGGAGTACTGAATGTAAGAGATTTTATTTTGCTGTTAAAATAATATTTTCTTGATCTGAAGCCTTCCTGTAATGCCAAAGCACTTCTTCCCTCACTCAGTGATCTCTTAACCCTCCTGTTCTGTGAGAGAAAAAAAGAAAAAAAAAATAAAATCACATATTTATTTATTTTTCTGCTTATTAGTGTGTTCCACATAATGTGCTCATCGATGTTCATACAAATGAGTATATACATGTTCATACAGGCAGTGCAGTTATTCTAGTGATGGATGTTGTTGAAATAGGTGTAGGTCAAAACACAGAAAACATCTGTCTAAATCTTAATGTGTACATGCTTCTGAGTAAATAATATATTTGCACATCCTCATAGGAAAATAAATTGTATATGCCATTTCACTAATCAGGCATGTATTTCAAATGTCTCCCTGCTCAGGAGGTTATTAATGTGGTATTTAAACTTCAGTGCATTGTACACTAGGAAGGGTCTGTAAATTTGGGATTGTATTTGCTTCCATGCTGTTTATTTAGTTTTATGTGCTGTAATTGTTTTCCTTTCCTAGGAAGGAGGTTATCAACTTCTGCACCAAGATCAATTCAAATGGACTTTAATTATCTTCAATAAAAATTAAATTACTCCTCTAAAGTAACAGTTTTGCAGCTACAAGGAGCTTATATTTACAGCTGTGCCATCTCATTGACTGAAATATTCTTCTACCACACTGGGCTCGACTCTCCAGCTTTCTGCAAGGTCTGAAGGCAGAAAACAAGGTGCTGCAAACCAAAACTAGAAACACCAAAGTAAAAACACATACATTAAATATATATATATATATATACATCAAATGCATATACAAGTTTCTAAAAGGTTTCAATCATTCTAAAATTGCACGTGATTGCTCTTAGGCTCCCCAAAATGCTTTCATCTAAGAGCAGAAAGAAGTGTAGTTTTAAAAGCGTTGTTGGGGCATGTCTAATAGATTTGTTTAACTCTCTCTGTCTTGATACATGCAGGATGGTTGATTGTATTCTCCTTAGCACAGATCTTGAAACTGTAAATAAATTTTTGAAGTAAATAGTCAACGATAATTGCTTAATGAAGTATCACACACCAGCAGTTTTGAATACAAAAAAAAAAAGTTCAAAACTACTGTGTGGTGTCTCTTTTTACTGGAAATAGGCTTTCACTTTTAAACTTCTGTTATGTTTGGAGAGAAGCAATCCCACTGAAAATGATACCACTACTAATAGGGAACATATTATCTTTCATGTGGGTATTTTTTTTCATGTTTAAGGTTTCTTTGTTATTATCTCAGTAGCAAGACTCTCCACAGTCTTAGGCAGAAAATCAAAATATGCCTTAAAGCAATAATCTTTTAATAAGTATCAAATGTCTTTCAATGAGATAAAAGAACTCCGTAGCGTGCTTATACACACACACCCACACACACACACACTTACTTCACCATCAATCTTATTTTATACCTTTTCAACAATATTTTTGGGAATATCGTGTTCTTTGGGTTTTGGTTTTTTAACGAAGACTAAACCCTCCTCACAAATCATAGATAATTAAACTTCCAAATGCTTGTAAAAATTTTGTTAAAATTGTTTTCTCCAGTTGTTGGGCCTTCTTGTCCTGAGGACTTTGGGAGATGAGACCATCTCCTGTGGCCTCAGATAGTTCCATCAGCCGAAACAGGGGTCTTGTTCCACCCTTCCTTAAGACACCAACTTGTAGAATTAAGTGTTTCTGCACTGTTTTTTCAGGAGGGTATTCACACAGACAAATTCATGGGAGGTGCTGGGAGCTTGTGTAACTATTAATGGACACGAAGGGACGCTGGGCTTCATCATCCAGGCCCAGACTTGTCCCACATAACTTTAGTTCTTACTTGGGGAAATGAAAATAGAAGGTTAGCAAGCTGAGGTGTCTTCTCTGTGCAGCAAGGGTCCAAGGGCGAGATCCCTAAAGTTAGACTGGGGAATTGTCCTGCCAAGGAGGACAGCGATGACAGGGTTACTCTGCAGGGGGAAGTGGAGAAGGTCTGGATGCCACTGATGAGAGGTACAGGTTCCTTCGCTAATCAGGGGAAAGAACATTGCGTGCTCTTAACTCTCATCCAGCCTTAGACTTTGGCCTGTTTGTTGAGAGGAGAACAACATTTGTAGTTATCTGCGTCCATCATAGAAATGCAGCACAGCCTTCCCAGCCCCACCCCAGGTGCAGAGCTCACCGGGTGCTGCTGGAGGGCTCCTGCTTTGTGCTCAGAACTGACAACCTGGGGCATTTCCACCCCACACAAAGTAAGCGTGAAGGAGAGGAGGTGCTGCACTGCAGAGTGCAGAGGTGCTGTATTCTCCAGTCACTTAAGTGGGGCCTCGAGTGAAGCGGGAGAAAGTTGGGGTTTTTTGTAAAGTGGTGCCTCTTGCACCTTGGCTTCAGGGACAGCAAGCTGCAAGTTGCCTGCATGCCAGAGGTTACGTTGTCAAAGTTGTTCTCTTCTCTAATGCTCCTTATGACAAATACTCCTAATTGCTTCTTCCTTTCATACTTTTCCGTGCCTCCTGGCTAAGACATCCGTCTGTAGCCTTTACAGTTTGTCTTTCAAAGCTTGGCCTCAGTTGTGTCTATCTGTGTTTTCTGTTTCTTTCTGGCTTGAGCATCCCCTCCCTGTCTCCCCATCCCTCTGTGCCTGCAGAGCAACACGCGGGCACCTGCCAGCTGCTGCGGAGACCGAGCTCTTCCCACCTTTCCCGACAGCTGAGCGTCACGTTGCCCTGTGTTTCCTACAGCCCGTGCATAAAGATGCACCGCTTCCCTCTCTTTGAATAACCCAAAGCATGCCTGCCACATTGAATTGGAAAATAGAAATGCCATCACCATCTACTGAGGGGAAAATGTAGCGAAAGGAAAAAGAAAATGAAACCAGATGTGGTTTGTCTCTTTCTACGGAGATGGGTCCAAATTTCATACGTCCAAAGCCAGACCTCCCTAACATATATGGTGGTGCTAATTTGAGTTGTGAACTCATGATTACTTATTTAAGAAATCTACATACTAGTGTTGCAAGAAGGAGACTTTGAAAGCCTTTTAAGTATCTTTCTCATTAATTTACTTAATCCTCTGATCTTGCCTTCTTTTAAGTTGTTTATTTTTAAAAGAAAGACAAAAGTGAGCTGGAAAGCTTTGTTACTAAAAAAGTTTTTAAAACTGTATGTGATACAAAATAATTAAGAGAATACAAATATAGGTGTAAACAGTACACAAACTCATGGAGTTGGTGTGCTGGGAGAGCTTTCTCCACAGGCTTTAAAGGGAAGCAGTGGAAAGAGCAGCAGAGTACAGGTAGCAGACCTGTACCTCAGCCAAAATAAAACTTTGCTTTCTAATGTTTATCGTCTTTCTTCAATATTTTTAAATGCTGCAAGATATCAGAATAAAAGGATTTTTTGAAGTATAGAAGGTGGAACCAAATACTACTATATCTGATGGTAACTTCAAAATTTTCACTTTATTTTTTGTTCTGAGGTGTTTTACGACAATTTTCAAAAGTGCCCTGATGTTTCAGATTCCTGCATGTCAGAGCGCTCTGCCTGGGGTGTGCGAGGAGATTTCTCTTTCAGAAAGCAAGTTGCTCAGCCATCTCTGGAAAGCAGGTCCCTCCACAGTGCTCACCACCTAAAAAACAAAACCACCGGAGGCACCCAAGCCCATTCTTTTCTTTTAAAGATTTTACTCAGCTAACTGGGACAGGGCAGGCCTGAGTTTTGGATGAAAGGAAACTTAGATGAGCAGGGAAGTTGCTCCCCAAGGACTGTATCCTCAGTGATGCTGTGAGCCAGCAACCCCCGTAGCTTTCAGCATCTCTCATGATCAGACTAGATGTCTTTTGCCCGAGGCTGAAAATATCTTCCTCTCTAAAACCAAAGAGATGTTGGCTGTGAGTTATGATTAGTAATAGAGTCCATTTGTGGTGAGGTGGGGGGAAGGGAGATGATGGGCCCAGAATCACAAGATTTTATATGCTTGGCTTATTTCCAGCCAACCAAGGAGGATTGCCCTGGTCTGGGTAGTTCACTGATTGAGGATAAAAACTAGGAGAGAGCACAGGGGAGAACAAACAAGCAAATTATATGTAAGTAGTTTGCAGTCTTTATAAGTGGCATAATTGAAATACAGCATGCTGAAGGATAAACTCAGGGAGTTACACTGGCTAAAAGGCCTCCTGGAGGAAAGATCAGGATTGCTGGGGCATCAGGAAAACAAACTCGAACGAGCATATTGGCAAAACAAAGTGGGAAGATGTCCAAGTGCCTGCTCAGACCATCAACACCCAGCCCCTCCAGCCCCCAGAGGAAGAGGATGGCAGCACAGTGGTGCTCACAAGGGTGTCAGCTTCTCATCCACGAGGTCTGGGTGAGCTGGTGAGTGAAAATGTTCCAAATTTGGAGGCCCCAAGAGGGGGTAAGTTGTGTTTGGCCAGGCTCTAATTGCATCCTTGCATTACTATGCAATTAATTGCTGCCATGGTCTGCTGGAGAGGAGGGAGTGTGCCAGCTCCATTCCTGGGCATCCCCGGAGGCTGGAGGAGCTCACGGCTCTCGCTCCAGGGGGTGACCTACTCGGATGGCTCCACAGCTCTGCTGCCAGCCCTGCTGGCAACACCGGTCTTCCCAGGATGATGTGCTTTCCTCCTGCGGTGTGGTTCTCTTAGCAGACATTAAAAGTTTCAGAAAACACATAGAAAATGTAGGGCAGGGAGAACACATAGATTTTTCACTGATTTTGTCTATCTTAGGGAAGAGATGACTAAAGAAAAAAAATGCAAGCACAGTTTTCCATATAGTTTTCCATATGGCTGTTTTCAGTGCATACCTCAAAAGGAGGCAGCATCTTGCGGAAAATACAAATAATTCCCCTACAGAGGGGAAAAGAAGAATAATTTTGCTCTTGCTTTACAGATCAATATAGTTCTGATGTCAAGAATAGCATAGGAAACTACAAGAAATTCCTGAATTAAAGGAAAAGCCATGTGTAACCCTCAAATTGGGATGTGCTCCTCGTTTCTAATATGTCCCTCACTAAATCCTTGCCTATAGGGGACAGATGAGAAGGGTGAGAACAGATTTATAACTCCTAGTGTCTGGGATTGCCAGTATTGGCCTCAGCTTCATCAGCTGGTATCACGGAGGTCTGAGGTACAAAGGATGAGTACAGAAGAAGGAGACAGAAGAGAAGCTCCCCATGAACCCCAACATCGAGTAGCACTTCAGTCCTTTGCAAACGTCCCTTGTTTAACTCAGTGGCAGCAGCACCAGGGATTTTTTTCTGAGTCTTCCTGAAGTTTCAGGTGCGGGCTGGCTCCTGGATTCCTGGAGGAGATTCCTTTTATTCCTGGCCATCCTCCCAGTCTCCTGGGGAGCAGCTGCAGCACACGACAGTTTTTCCAAAGCATGCAAGTGGCAGACCGGCCTTGGCCAGCCCAGAGGAGCAAGCAACCTCTGCCAGAGCACATCTGGGTAAAAACTAAGAGGGTAAGCTGGTTTGTCGGTCTGTGTTTCACCTGGGAACAGCACCAAGGGCAAAAGGAGCTCAAGGTTCCTGTGCCTTGGAGCTCCTCCGTCCTGGGCACCTGGCAGCTGGTGCCACTTTGCTGCAGGCAAGTGGTTTATGAATTACAGAATCATGGAATCATTTGAGTTGGAAAAGACCTTTAAGATCATTGAGTCCAACCACGAAGAACGTGAGTGGCATGATTCCAGCTGTTCATTTCTTCCTCTGTTTAACACTGCCCACTTTGGGTTTATGGGCAATGAGGAGGCACAGGAGGACAAGCAGATGGGTGGGGGGCATGTCAGGTTCTAGGAGGAGTTTTGCACCTGTGGGTCTGAATATTTATTTTATTTTAAATATAGACACTAGCGCAAACATAATGCTATGCTGAAAAAAAACCCTGTGTAGTGTCACCCCAGTGTATGCAACTAGACACACAATAAACCAAGGCTCTCTGATTGCACTGGGTGGGAACAGCTGGCACAAAATCCCCTCATGTGAACCCAAAAATACTCACAGGTCAGAGCTCTGAAAGAAGAGAACCTTTTTCCCAGTCAGGCCTTTTTGTCAAGAAGTAGAGGAAAAGTTTTAATTTATTCTAGTGGTTAAATTACTGCACACAGAAAGTCAC
The DNA here is from genome assembly GCA_013396755.1 of Sclerurus mexicanus. Classification (NCBI taxonomy): domain Eukaryota; kingdom Metazoa; phylum Chordata; class Aves; order Passeriformes; family Furnariidae; genus Sclerurus; species Sclerurus mexicanus. The sequence continues at coordinate 871,021 of VWZF01006236.1, read as the reverse complement.
CACTATGAAACATTTTCATGATCTTTCCAGCCTGGGGCACCAAGAGGATCCAGTTCAGCCCTTTTGGAAGATGCTGGTGCCATTGGGTTTTAGTAGAGATTTATGCCACCTGGAATGAGTAAACTGAGTCCTGCAAGTTGAAGATCTTAGCAAGTTGTCACCCACAACCTGCCTGAGAACTGAAATGTCTTACTACAGCTTGGCAAAGTCATCACAAGTTTGAAAGGATGAGGAAAAGTGTCTCTGAGCTATTTTAACCTTTTTCTTTAGGGACCCTTCTGTTAGCTGTTTTTCCTGCTGCATTTTCATCCAGTCCCATAAACGAGCCAGGCACACTTTTATGTTTGATCCATTTATCTGTCTTATAATATCTAAATACTTTCTGCAGATGATGAACAGCCTGGGCTCTCCTCTTGTTCTGCCTTGTCGCCCCTTTTGGAGCATAACCTGTACAAGGGATTTGAGGAGGGGGGGACTCTGTTTTGCCAGGGAAATTATTATCTTATGGCTTTCTTATGGAAAAGAAAGGAGAAGAATGAGAAGAGACTGGATGTTCTCCCCACCCTTCCCTTCCCCACCCTCTGCTGGTGGGCTTTGTGCCTCCTTCCACACCACATGTGACTCAGCCCCAGCAAACTCCAGAAGCTGGAATCCTTTAGCTGATGAGATCCTTCCCCTTTTGTACCTTCTCCAGAAGACACACACACATCCCAGCCGGCGATGGTGTGTCCAGAAGGGCTGAGCTGGGCATCTCTCCAGAGGCAAGGCCAAGTTATGCTTGGGACGGAAGGCAATAAAGACTAAATAGTGTTGTCCTTATGTTTCTCATTCACAGCCTGCCTTAAATCATTTGTAACAGGGGCGGGGGGTGGGGGGGCGGTGAAGGGGGACAATATTGGGATTGTGTGCAGTCTGAATGCCAAGAAGTGCTTTCGCTTTCCCTGGAGATGAGCTCTGTGGAGCCTTGCAGGGTGTGATCTCTTATTTGGTAATGAGAACACAAGGAGCAGAAGCACAAGCAACCAGCAGAGCAATAGCATTAGATCAGGCGATTTGGACTTTGCAGTGCTCCCACACCCAAGTTGGGAGCAAAAATACATGAGCATACATTTGCAGATGTGCACATACGTGTGCTTACAAAGGCTGTTTTGACTGAAAAAAAAAAAGGAGAGAAATTACTGTTTCTATAAAATAATCCCTTTTTGAGGAAAGTTCCAGTGTGCTTTGAGCACCAGGACCACTGAATGAAACTTTCTGTGGGAGCCTGTGTGAGGTCTCTGCTTTGGACTCTTCTTTATTGCAGTGGTGAAGTGAAAGTAGGAGCCCCACTTGCAAGTAGGGCACCTAGGTACACTGCTTTTATAAAGGGTTGTTCAAAATAACCCACAGGCTAGGATCCAAACCGTATTGCTTTGCATAACTAGGTTTGCCCACATTGCCTTGGCTCTCTTTTGTGTGGGGGTGCACATGTGTCCATAACATTATTGTGCAAAATGAACAGGGGCCACATTCTCTACCCCACTTCTCAACTGATTTTTTTAAAGGTTAATGCATAAATCCCAACAACAGATGACAAATTTAGCAGAAAAGCAAAGTGCAATCACCTTCAGGAACTTGCCCAGTTTGACCATTTAGGAGTCTGGATGGGTATTGATTTGAGGCGAATATTCTAAAGTTTGCATTACCCTTTGAAAAGTGCTAATGTAGTTCTTGTCACTTTAAATTAACTTTAGATAAGAGGGACTGACAGAAACATGAAGATGTGTGAACTATATTTGACTGATATTCTGTCAAATATTGCACAGGGTTATGATCCACAACTTTTCCCATCTGCTGCTCAAACCTGAATCCTTGAATGCACAATGGATTAATTACCATATTTTGTTCTGATTTTACTTACTAGTATAAAAGACTGTGAATGTTAAATGTACCCTTATCTGCCTTCTTTTTCTAAGGGTAAGGTATATGAGGAGGGGAGGCAGGGTGTTCTTCAGCAATTTTTTACAGCCGCATGGAACGATTCCTATGTGCACCTCTTCTCCCATAATTAGATTTGCAGAAGTTAACCAGAGTAACACAGCACTCAGAATTTCATTCACTCCTTTCCTTGTGAGACTTTTTTCCCCCTCAGTAATAAAAGCAACGAGCGCTGATGTAGCACATTCCATCCGCTGCGCTTTACAAGCAGCAGCATAATTACACAAGGCTTTGCCATTCCGTATCATTGCAGAAGGATGCGGCGTGGAGCACTGGAGGTCAGCACTCTCGACTGATGTTATGTTTCCTAGAAGGCCTGACATTGATTCCCCAGTACCACCTGTGCATCCCAACAACTCAGACTGACACTCGGTAGCCAGCCTTTCCTTTTCTGCAGCTGGACACCCAGAAAGCTGGATGTCTTAAATTAAAGGCCCCTTTGAAAATAGAAGCAGTATTAACTTGCCAAAAATCCCCCTATGTTTCAGTGAAAAAAACTCAGAAGCCTTTAGTTAAAACTCTTTTTTCTTCTCACCTCCTCCTTTCCTCCCAGTAGTATTTGGGTGAGTTAAGTTACCTTGACTTTCAGCTGAAGGAATTAAAGTCCACTTTAGTTGATGTACTGGATAGGTAAACCCTGGTAATAGCTAGTTCCCTCCATTTTCAGTGTCCTTAAAACATGTATCTCTTGAGTATTTTTTCCTTTCAGAGGACACCATGCCCTGCAGTGATATCCTGGTCATATTCTGGCACTGCAGTGCTTAACAGATAGGAAACATTCCTCCGTGCTGGGCTGACTCTAACATTCCTGTGTCAGTGAGTGTGGTTATCCAGAAACAAGCAAACTCAATGATGGTGTGAAAGGCAGATTGAACTTATGAAGTCAGACAGATTTGTAAAATGGAGAAACAAACTCATTTCTTATTACAGTGAAGTCTTTTCTGGAAGAACTTTTTAATATTACACTTTGGAATAATTGTGAACCCAGTCCTGTCTTTTATATGTTTTATCAAGTTTTGGAGATTTAAAGTAACATTGCCCTTCTCCAGTACTAGAATATTACATAGATTCCTCAGATATATCCATAGCCATTCCTCCATATCTTTTTATTTTCCAATTTTTTTCATGTCATTATTCTCTCTTCAGTCCCTTTCTTATGAAATCTCCAAGCCTTGATTTGGGGATTCTTTGCTCCTGGTTTCTTTCTGTGATTACGAAAGTGGGGCATAGCAAGGGAAGACCCTACATAGGAAATATTTGTGTTTTGTTTGGGAGAAGTTCTGATACAAAATACAGGCTTGTCCTTCATATCCAGTTATTTTTAATTCTGAGGGGCGAAGAGGATGGAGAAGATATTATGTGAGCCCAAGGAGGGAAGAAAAGGGGGCTTGAGATACTCTTGGAATATATTAACAAGTTGTCACTCTTTGACTGGAAAATAACCCTCAGACTGACTGCATTCCTATGCTCTTGCAATAGCAAGTAGGTAAATGGCTACCAATATTATCAAGCCCATGGCTGGTATCTACAGGACAGCTAAAGGGCTCGATAACCTCTCAAACTGTGGTAAGCACTTGGCTGATGATGCCGTCCAACACCAGCAAAATGCATAGGTAGGATTTTGGAAAATACCCATCATTAAACTCATCATGCTTCTGCTAAGTCAATCCCACTGAAAGCTGATGCCTTAAACTCTGCTTGGGGGTCAAGGGAGAAACCTTCTGTTTTAGTGCTGCTTCTCATCTTCTCTTCATCTAGCTAGCACCTGGCCCAGTTTAATAATCTTTGTTCTGAGTGGTGTAAGGTCATTAGCAAAACCTTAATGGGGACAAGGGTTGCAGCACTGGACCTCTATTTAGGGAATCTATTCCAAAAGGAAAAGGTATGATGTTTCTTGCAAGTGACATAAAGATTAATGAGGGATAGACAAATGCCCTTGCTCCAAAGTCAGCAAAAAATAGAAGGTTCTGTTTAAACTTTTCAAAATGAATTACAGTCAGGTGCTGACTATCAAGAAACAAAATGAAATCTGAGTTGAAGAGTCTGGAATAATTCTCTGGGTCTTTCCCCAAGCCTGTCACTCTTTGCTGTGGATATGAATATTAAGGGATAACAGTCTGCAAATCCACACATCCTGAGCTTATGAGGCAAGCTGGGAACTCAAAAAAGATCACTTGGGAACTGCAAAGGTTGTTGGATATTTGGAAAATACCAGTGGTTCAACCTGATTAATGGATGTAGAAGAAGAAAAGTTTTTGAGTTTTTATACATTTTTAAAACAGTCCAGATTTAACTTTTGGAGCTGGTAGAAGAAACTGATGACCCAGCCTGCTCAAGACCAAGTTTATACTTGAGAGAGCAAAAACCAATAAATGCTCCCACAAATGACTATGGAGAGAACTCTGAACGTTTCTTCCCTTCCCTTCCCCTCTTGCCTCACCAAAGCAGTGTGCATCCTGACAAAAGAGAAACCACAGAATGTGCAGAATGTCAACAATATCCTGGGGTCTGATTCCCACTAGTTTTACTGGGCTTGGAGTCGGGTACTTACTGCCCAGAGGACTAGACAATAGGTTCATTCCTTCTCCTGCAGAAGCACAAAATGAGGCATTTCCTCCATATGTTCCCCTGGCCCATCACGGGACACGCAGAGCGCGCTACTCGCTGCTCACCCACAGTGATCCTCGGACTGAATCGCTGTGCGCCGGCTACTCGCACTGTGTGCTCATTTAAACTTCACAGTCATGTGACCATTCATTAAACCAATTGGATACAGGTGGTTTCTGCATTGGGAACATGTGAAAACATGTGTTTTCTGTGTTGTTTTTTTTATATGAAGCCCTGTGTCCAACAACCTAATTATTTTTATTTAAGTGTTACATCACTCTTCCTAGCACAAGCAGAATGCCAGCACCTGCTCCTTGCTGTGCTCTTTAATGTTTTCTATGTCCTCTCCTATCTTCCAAAATGAAGGGGGACCATTCTCATGCTGAAGGAATTTACTGCATGGTGTCCATCTGGGCCGCAGCAGAGACACAAGCCAGTGTAATCTGTTCTTTGGCCATTGAGGTTGACGGAACTGACTCATGTTCCTGTACTCATCTTAAGTCGCTTAAAGACATTCAAGAAGGAGTAGTTGCACATGAGCAACTACAAATCTTTTGATACCTTTCAACAGGACTTTCTCCAGATGAGTTAATGGTCTCTCCTCTTTTAAAATATCTGTAATGTTAGGAGTAATGGTTTTTGTCAACATCTTGTAGAGAGAGAAATCTTAGAGGTAAAACATAAAAAATATTCCCCTGTTTTTCTGCAGCCACGTTATTATTTGTAAAATCCCTCATGTGAAGTCAGAAGATGAGGAGGAGTTTGTGATCTTATTCCTGCAATACCTGCCAGAGAACATCAGGCCCGACAAACAAGGTAGGGCAGAACTGCTGAGTAACAATGAGCTTGTGTGAAGGACTACAGAGGCAAACTGAACTATGACTTCTAAAAAGACCCACCCAACCTCTCAGTTTCAGTTTCCATTCTTCCTTTTCTGAACAGCACTGTCATTCTGTTCTTCTACGTGCAGTGGCTCTTCAGTGTGTGCTAGGCTGCCTTCTGTACCAACCCTCATTTCCCTGTCCCATGCTCTGCCCTTGTTCCAGCAACTCTGACAGTCGTGAGGGCAACGTGTCTGCCCCTGACCAAACCTGCGCTTGAGTCTTCATGTTTTCAGTCGTGTTCCAGATCACCAAAAACTGAGTTGTTGTACTGTCATACTTCTCTTTTTCTTGAATATCTCCGGTCCCTTTTAGATAACTGTTGGTTCTCTTCATGTGCCATTCTCTTTCAGCATGACCATTAGCTCTTCTCTCCTGCTCTGAAGTGCCCCAAGATTCTCTGCATTGATATCATGCTTCAGACTTTCTCTGGCAGAAATCTTGTGACCAGGCTGACTTCCTCCATATAAATCCAATCTCTCCTTGCTCAGCTCTGATTTTCACAAATTGGACAATATATTGATCCTGCATGAGGACACTCTGACAACTCTCATCTAACTGCCTCTGAAAACTGATTTCATTTCTATCTATTTTTTCTTCCTTAGGAGTTCATCTTTTCTGGCTTAGCACCCACCTGTAACAATCAGTCTAAACAACTCCTTGTCATTGTTCTTACTGTCATCATCTCTTATCTCCACCTTCAAGCTCATTAATCTGTCCAGTGGCTCCGGTGCAGATAGCCAGATCATGCAGCTTCACGGAAGTCTACACTTGTTTTCTCTTTCTTCTCCTTCTGTGTCTTGTTCTTGAGGAATTTCATCTGTGTTTGATTTCAGCTACCATCTTTGATTTCCTTATCCCTCTTTCTACTGTGGTTTGTTTCCTTCTAACCAAGTTAAAATCTCATAATTTCTCTGCGCTATCTCTTTATAGTGTCCAAATATAAGTAAGTTGGATTTGTGCTGGACTGCTCTCTATTAATGCCCTGCATCCACGTTACCTTTGTTGGCACTTTCTGCACAACTTCTCCGAGATATTCTTCTCCCAAGTAATTTGCTTGTTGAAGCTCCTCTCATGTGATTGCAACACACCTTTCTCTGGTCTAGTTCTCTCTCTTCTCTCATACTTATTCTGAATGGTGCTCATTTTTCATCATATAGATCACATCAATTTTCTTTTTGTCTTCCTCCACTACTTCTCATTATCTATTCTAGCTAGTAGCAGCAGCTTTCCTCTGCCTTCAGCACCCTTCAGTGTTTCTTCCCTCTCCACCCATTTCCTGTTGTTCATTTTCTCAAAAGCAGCTCTTGTTCCAGGTGATCCAAGATGCCCAGATCCACAGCTGTACTTTCATGCCAAATACCCAAAGGAGCATTCTGCATGCATGCTGCAAAGCTGCTGACTTGTTCAGCTTCCAAAATCTCCCTTAGAGCACGCCTTTGACTAGATGACCACTGAAAACTCAACTGTACTTTGGCCACTGTTGTCCTGTTGACAGTCTAGCTCTTTCCCTGCATTTCCACATTTCTCTATAGCTATCTCTTGACTCTGAACTGTAAACTCTTCTCTTTATTCTGTTTGTGCAGAACCTTTCACTGTGGGATCCTAGTCCATGATCCTAGAGGATATGTCAATGCTCTCAAGTAAGAGGGAACATGAATACTGCAACGAAGCCAAAACTCTTGGAAATCTTTGTGACTCAGGGTGTTCAGAATCTGAACCTAGCTCCAGCCACAGATTTTGCAATTGGCCTGCAACTCTGTGTAAAACTCATATTGGAACATCCTTGAAATTAAGGGGTGGTGTTGAAATATGCATCCAAATTTCACAGCTGTAGGTCACCTCTCAAACACGGGTATTTGGAAGACCGTAAGGACTGAGCTGTAAGCAGCTACATCGACGATGAGATATTGTTGCTGTTTTTTGCTGTCTGTGTTTTTGAAATGCTTGCTACAAGGACAGCTGTGAGGCAGATGCCGTTCTGAGTTCAGATGTGGAATGTTACAGGGTCACTCTGCTTACCTTATCATAAAAGAGCACACGTTTTTGTGCTCTTCATGTACTGGAAAACAAGTCCATGACAAATACTGTATTGTGTGCAAGGGCTGGGGGTGGGGGAGAAGAAGGGAAAGGGTATCTTGTCCTTAGGGGCTGCTGGAGCTAGGCACCACAAAAGAAAGCCCTGTTTGTCAGCAACACTTAGAGATACAGGGCCCAGCATGAGGCACCTGCAGCAGCTTAAGGATGGCTCCATGAGTGAGTAGCTGTGTAGCAGTGGCTGGGGTTTCTTGCCTGCCACACAGAGCCAGGAGGAGTGGGGAAGCTAGACTACTGCAGGAAGGGAATCCAGGAGGTACACAGCCTGACAGACATGGGACAAGGAATTCTCCGGTGCTTTTAAAGGATTTCTGCAAGAGGCTGAGTATAGTGTGGTCCCAGGCTTTGGTCTGTATTGCTATGTATGTGAAAAATTATGTTTCTTGAACAGGTGAAGGGGGATAGTTGTATTACATGATGTTGAGGCTGGTGTCACCAGCTGGGCAAAGTGACAGTTTGAATCTGGAAACTGGTTCTTGTGTATAGAGGGAGCAGAAGGTGCTCAGAGATGGGATAAAAACTGTCAGAAAGGAGCCAAGACTTGGTGTGCATGATGAGGGATGGGATGATAGAAAGCAAGTGGGTTTGAAGCCTAACGAGACATGGCAGGAGTTGTCAGAACCCCAAAGTGGTGAGGATTCCTGAACAAGGAAATCTGGGCTGGAAGATGGGAGCTTGTGTGGGGCTGGGGTCTGCTGGCAGGGGAGCTGGGTGGCTGGCATTGCTCTGCTGCACAACAGGGGTGTGAGTGGTGATATAGATGGCACAGTGAGGAAAGGCTTGTAGCAAGGCCAGAGTTAGGTCAGGGAGAGGGGGAGAGAGGCAGGAAAGGAGAAGAGGCGAAAAAGCCAGAAAGAAGAGACGCAGGAATTTTTCTCCATCTGGCTCTTTTCTATACAGTAAATAAGCTTTCAAGCCAGTGTCTTTCTTCCCAGTGTCCCCGTCTTGGAAAATTGGGTTGAACTATGTGAGGGAGGAGGATAACAGAGCAAGGATGGAAGAAGACTTACAGCATTGGAATCCCACCAACTTGTCTGGGCAGCTGTTAGTGCTGATTATGTATGCTGTACTCATGCATGCTACATTTCCCATGTTAGCTGCATGGTTTGGAGCCTGCAGTTGCAGACAAAGGTTTTGGTCTGTGTTCTTCCAGTTTACTGGCCTGTGGAGTTTGTTACAGGAACAGCTACAGATTCCAAGGCCAATGAGAGACCGAAAATGGAGACTCCTACCTGCTTGATTGTCAGCCTAATCCATCTGTCTACCTTTTGTATTTATGTAGTTTCCTTCATGGTAGGGTCTTAGCACCTGTATAAGTTGAATGCTGAACATACTTGGCACAGGCATGAGTATGGAAACATTGCCCAGCACCACATCTGTACACACACTTGCCAAGACAAATAGGGGGTTGTATCCTGCTGCTATTCAATGGACAGAACGCCTATTAGGAGTCAATGAGAGTTGTGCATAAAAAAATCAGTGGAAAGATTTGACCACTTTCAAATGGAAGAGTCCGTGGTACAAACTGCACTACCTTTGTTGTGCACAGAAGATAAACCCCCCATTTTTTCCTGGCTATCACTTTTTGCTGGCATGCCCTTCGAAATGTGCTTTTTCACCCCACTGTATCTAACTAGCATCATGAGATTGTTTTCAATAAAGGTGCAGTGAAACCATCCAGGATGGGGGTGCCTGATTGGCCTTTTAAACACACTTATAAATATTATTGCTGATTATTCACATGTGAGGTCTTTGCATGGCATATTTTAAACTACATTATAAAAATTCAGAAATAAAATAAAGGTGTATTAAACGTGTGGGGATACCATCGTTATACCTACAGGTAAAAATCACTGTCTGAAATCACCTCAGAGGGATGTAGACTGAAAGAAACTGCTAGTTTGGCTGGTGGTTTAGAGGATGTTCTATTGCTGAGCTACTAAATAAATCCCCTTTTGCCCTGCACTGCCTCCAGCAAGCCCTTAGCCTTCCCCACTCTGTCTTCCCCACACTGTTTCTCTATTTCTCCTCATAATCTCAGCCCTGATTCTCTTTTTCCCATTCTTCTGAATGTTGAAGTCATGACCTTTGTGGTTTATAGGCCACAAGAGACTGAGCTAAATGTGTTAGCACAGAGTCAAAACAAGTAATAGCTGGCCAATTAAATTAATAATCCATATTGTTACAATGTTTAACCACGGCTGTTTCCTCAGTGGTCTGTTTAAATCACAGCCAAGTCCTGACCTATTAAAATGAATAACTGGAATTATGAGAAACTCCATTTAATAAACACAGCAAGGAACGCAACACAATCAGTATGAAATATTTATTACCACTTTAAGCAGCAGCTAGTTGAGATTTAAGATTGGATTAATGAAGCGGTTTTAATTTCTGGCTAAGGGAAGAAAGCTTAAACCTGGAACATTTCCTCAATTTCCTGGTATGGCTTTGCAATGGGCAAGATTTGAGATGGGAGCACACAATTCATGCTTTCCCCTTGCAGAGCTCTCTCCAGACACGTTCGATGCAGAAGGAGATCAAAGCAAGCAGGCTCCAGACAAGTGGCTCAAGTGGCTTGAAAAAACTCTGGGGAATAAGGGCTGGAGCACTAGACATGAGCCTTTGGATTTTAAAATGAGCACTCCTGCCAACCGCCATCCTATAGAGAGCAATGTTAATGGAAGGCTGGTACATTCCCAGTGACAACGGCTCGTGTGCATGCATTTTTTTGCAGTATGTCTCAGAGCTAGAGGAGGGGGAGAGAAAAATCCCTTCTCTCTGAAATTTGTCAGACAAAATCTCAAGCTGGGAGCAAACCCTTGTTGTTTCAAGTGGCCCAAGTACTGTTTTTCTTCAGTGCAGAACTACCAAGATTTTTCTATTTTTATTCATGCTGCATGTTCATCTTCATGGTTTCTCCACTTAACACAAAAGCAAATGTTCTTCTTTGGTAGAAACTAAAATGTTGCCAGGTTAAAAAATAATCTACCATGCCCAAGCTCAAAGGGGGATATTATTTTCCTTTTATTTTCTACTTCTGCTGATGTAGTAATGCTGAGCAGGTTAATAACATGCAAATCCTGGCACAATGGAGTTCTTTGGAGGTACCATGTCAAGGGGCCATGTAATAATTGCTCTGGGCTACACAGACACCTGGAGCATCATCTCTGTGACAATGGAGCCTTCTCATCATTTTCACCATAATGGTCCCACACTATAAACCACATCCTGGCCTGTATCAAAAGAAATGTGGCCATCAGGTCGAGGGAGGTGATTCCCATTCTCCCCCTCTACTCTGCTCTTGTGAGACTCTACCTGGAGTCCTGCATCCAGCTCTGGGGCCCCCAGCATAAGAAGGATGTGGACCCGATGCAGTGAGTTCAGAGGTGGCCACAAAGATGATCAGAGGGCTGGACAGGCTGAAAGAACTGGGGCTGTTCAGCCTGGAGAAGAGAAGGCTCTGGAGAGACCTTATAGCACCTTCAGGTACAACAGAGATGGAGAGGAACTTTTTTACAAGGGCATGCAGTGACAGTACAAGGGCAAATGTCTTCAAACTGAAAGAAGGTGGGCTTGGATTAGATATTAGGAAGGAATTCTTTACTGTGAGGGTGGTGAGGAACTGGAACAGGTTGCCCAGAGAAGCTGTGGATGCCCCATACCTGGAAATGTTCGAGGCCTGGTTGGGGCTTTGTGCAACCTGGTCTAGTGGAAGTTGTCCCTGCCCGTGGCAGGGGTTTGGAACTAGATGATCTTTACAGTCCTTTCCAACCCAAACCATTCTGATTCTATGATCCATCAGAAAGGCACCAATGCATTAAACCACTGCCCTAATTTGAGTAAATACAAGCTGCCGTAGCCTCCAAGGATCTCATTTTCAGCATGTGCTGTGGTGATACCAAGAATCATACATATTTTCTCATCACCTCCCTCTTTTGATTCTTAATTAATATCCCAGCCTGACAGCTGGAAAGGCAGAAAGATTTTGTATAGCTATAGACAGCAGGACCATGAATAAGCAATGTCTTTCATGCTCTTCCTATAACACATCTGAGCCTGAAGCTGGTAGGACCTGTTACTTGGGGTAGTACAGCTTCAACATCCATTCCACCTGATGGATAAAATTGGTCATGAAAACTTTTGCCTCTTATGCTGGCAGCCTCATCTACGGCCCTGATTCCATCAACAGATCTTTCACTTGCACAGGGTAGTGGACAAGCATTTCATCCTGTTTTCAGCATATGCTTGTCCCATACATTAACCATGCAGCCTAGGGTCCATTATTTCCCAGTTCAAGCCCATTGAAGATTTCTGTGGTGCAGCACCAGATTTCAGAGACTGAGTGAAGTCTGGCTGCCAGGCTTGCTGAGCCTCTGCAATGCACAACAGCCAAGAGGAGAAGCGAGCAGATCGTGGCCTGGTGGTCACTAGAGAGCCAATGGCAAAGACAGGATGGAACACCAAATTTCCTGGTGCTTTCTCTTTGTCTTGGATTTCTGTTGGGAATTATGTTCACAAGAATGCATTAACTGGGGATATTCCCAATGGAATATGAACTGGATCTTCAGCGTTTTTTTAGCTGGCTTCCCATGCAGTAAATATCTTTACTTCTCTGCATTGTTAATAAAAGTAGTTTTGTTTCCCCACGTGGGTTTTTTTTGTGTAAGGACACAAGAAATTAAAGAAATGTCTCTGGGCCTAAAGGAGCTCCCTCCTTTGTGAGAAAGCTACACCTTAGGCACCTCCCTGCTGCCTTTTGTAAACATCCTTGTGCACGCGAGTGCTGCTGTGCTCACGCACAGGATACGCAGCGTACATGGCGTGCAGCAGTGGTGCGTCTCCAGGAATACACAGCAAGTTACTTATGTCCTGAGCTGTATGAGAAAACTGGTGTGAATGGATGTGACGTGGCTCAGATAGGTCTTCAGTGTCCCGGGCTCATGCCCGGTGTGACTGGGAACAGCCCTGCCACCAGAAGTGAACTTTGGCTCAGGAAGTTGCATCACGGTGTATATGGGCCAGCTGCCTGTCAGAGAGAGAAAGGGCAGCAAGCTCTTAGCCAGAGGCTGGCAGGGACACATCCTGCTGCCCTGATAGCCCCTCAGCTTGCAGGAATCCCACAAAAATCTGCCAGCCATTGTATATTCCAGGATCAGGAAGCAAAATTAGCGTTCTTCATACTATCTCACTGGACTTTTGCTGGTTTATTCTGTTTTCCTTTCTAAGCCTTCAGGCTCCACTTCACATTGTTGTCTCTTGCTGTTCTTTCTACAGTTTCCTTCAAGGCTCCCTCCAGAAAGAAGAACGGCACAACCATCTGAGAGGTTAAAACAGAACAATTCTTTGATATTGTGTTGCCTTCTCTTGTAGTAAGCTCAAGTCCTCAGAAAGTCCTTTATGTTGCTTATGTATCCCATATGTAAATTTTAATCTGGGTTTATGTATGTCCTCCCAACTGAGCCTTCCCCTGGCAGGTCACCATCTCTGCTCATGTCCCCCCACCTGCATGTCTCAGCCGATCATTCCCTCCCCAGATGCAATGAGATGAGGCAAAATGAGCAATTTAAATGTTTGGTGGCCTTGCTCCAGTTGGCATGGGTGCTGGAAAGCTCCCACTGCCATTTTAGGTACCATGAGCATTTGTCCTGTACCCCATGGTTGTACCCAAGCAGTCCTGTGATCCCTCAGTTGTATGATGGATGTCCCAGGCAGATGAAGGACTTTCCCAAGACTTTGCAGGGGACACAGCAGCTTGGGACCTTCCTCATCTCAGAGTCACTTCCACAGTCCTGCGAACCACAATCCCTCCCAGTGTGCTTAAAAATCACAGAGCTCTAGGGAACGGGAAGATTATATATAGGGCAGATTTCCTGGAAGCCATAAATTGATGTTTTTATTTAGGCTTTTAGCAGAATTGCCATGGGAAAAGAGAATCTACTGGGCTACCTTGCAGGGAACTACATGTGTGAAATTTCCCTGAGCAGACCCTCCGTCCAAGCTAGGGTAGTTTTCCTCAGCTTCCCTTTGCTGCTCTCACCGAGTATCTTCCACTATATCCTGTTGTTCAGCGCAGCAACACGAGTGCCCATGCAGAAGCTGCTGGGGCCCTGAACATGGTATTTTAGAAATCTCATCTCTATAGGGTTGTGGGATATGATGCTTAAAATATCTGTGGTGGCTGGAATGAGGTCTCCTAACTCTGACCAGCCCAAGGGAACCGAGCTGGTGTCAGCAGTGGGAAGGATGCCCTGCAGAATTGCCCCAGAGCAGGGAGGGAGCCTGAGAACTCTGCCTGGCTACACTGGCTCTATGTGAGACACAGTGAAGACAACGACTGCGCTTCTGTGGTGATCAGTGGACATAAACAGCAAGGCAAAGTCAGGTCTCATGTTTGAATCCCAAATCATTTTTCTAAGGTCATAGAAAAAGCACCTGGGGCTTGGCCACAGTGTTAGTTCCCAAGCCAGGATGGTGCTATGCAGCATCCCAGTGAAGGGCCAGCCATGTGGCAACCTGAATTTGTTCTGTGCTCCCCATCATCCTTCAATGATTTGCCCTCCTCTTTAGTATGAAATTTCCAAGGAAGTAAAATTTGCCTGATTCAATTTGGATATGGAGTGTTTCAGAGCCCTCACTAGCAGCTCGTTGTTGTGGTTTGCTTCTTACAAATGAGCTTAGTGGAAACATAAAAGGCAGGTCAGAGTAAAAAAAAAAAAAAAAGGAAAAACTGTAAAAAGTAATCAAAAAATAATCAGATCCACATAATTATTTAAAGATAAATACTGTTATTTAATTCCACTGTTCTCTTTTGGAGTGTGATAACATAGATGTTGTTATTTTTTAAAGGAGGTAATATGACATCCCATTTAATTTCCTCTGAAACAAGACAATCTGGCTTTCCAAATATAGCCTGACAAAGAAAAATAGAAATTTCCTGATCAAAGATCCAAGAGTGCAGTGCTCCACCTTAAATCCCTCCCACCTATTAGGTCCCCCTTTAGACAAGACAGAGAAACAAATTTCTCACACATCAATGATGCCTCCATAATCAATTTCAAATAGCCCCTTGCATAGGGATGCAAATCTTAGCTTTCTCTTAATAAAGCCTTTTAGAAGATGGATGTACTGATCTGATATTATTAAACGAAAAGTGGTCTCTTTTTAATCTAGAGATGCAGGGGCGTTAGTAACAGAGTGAATCAAAGGCCTGGTCTCTTTCTCTTCCTAATTATCAATAGTGTTTTATAATCTTATTAATATTGATACACAGTATACTGAAGATCTGTTAACGTATAATGTATGTGGAGGATAATTAACGAGATCCGAGTCAGATCAATCGCCTATTTGACAGAAAACGGTGTGTGGCTTATAAATTATACATATGCTAGGTATGGCTAGAAATGTTTAAAGTTTCAGTCCAATCCTTCCAGTACAGCACTGGGAAAACTGATGAACTTAAAGGCACAGTCCCTTGCCTGTTAGGTTTATACTGTGCACTCAGAGGAATAACTCTTATTTAAAAATCAAAGAGTTCCATTAACTGCCAAGATCTCAAAGCAGCACAGAAAACACACCTTCTCCTTGTGAAGTGCAGCTAAACAAAAGGCAAAATCTTGTAAGGAAAAGGATGATTAATAAAAGTGAGGTAATTTTCCTTTTGATTTCTGAGAGGAGGTAGCATGCAGGATGTTCCAAATGACAGAAATGATCCCACATCTTCACACTGGCCTTTAACAAGGTTAGACTTGCTAGTGCAGTAAATACAATTAATAATCCCAATTAATATTGCATGTTTTGGTAGGTTTGAGAGCATGAAAGCTTTCCACAGATTACTCTTCACTCCCCAAAGCAGACGCAGCATGATGAGACGAAGCGATGGAAATGTGGAAATAAAACTTTCCTTTTTTGTTGTTGCAGAGCTCCTGATAAGCATGGGGCTGAGATGAAAGGAGATGTCAGGTTTAACAAAAATAACATATTATTATTATTAATAATTTACCTCAGGGGTATGACCCAGTGCAATAATGACTGCTTGAGGCTGTGAAACTTCACCAACACTGTGAAAATGGCTCAGACTTGCTCAGCTTTTCCACAGTAGACCTTGGGGCAAGTTCAGCTGTGGTGTGAGGAGATATGATTCCCAGGGTGGAGAGGCTGTATCAGTCCCATGTGTTTCACGTAGGAAGGCTTGAACCAGATTAACTAAGTAGAAATTCAGCTTCCTCTGGAATCAAACTTCTACTGATGCCAGTGGGAGTTTTGCTTGAGGGAAAATACAGGCCATGCCAGATGATGCCTGACATAGGATATACTTCATCCAGTGTCCCCTCCTATAGGAATCAGCACCCAATACTATGGAGAAAGACATAAGACGGGGCTTCACTCATCCATGATGTGGATAAATTCCCTCCATAGCATGCCCCAGACTATGCCCATCACTGGAGAAAGCAGGCAGGACAGAGTTCATGGCTTCAGTCAGCTTGGTTGCTTTCAACAAGACGTATCTTGCACACCTGCCTTACAAGAAATTTTTCAATAGGTATCTTTGGGTCAGAACTTTTCTTCACCTTACCTCTGAAAGCAAATTGTTTATCCACAAAGACAGACTTCAGGTGTTTTTTTGTTTTCCTTTTCTGTTTTTGTTTGTTTGGTTTTTGGAGGGGTTTTTTCCCCTGAACCACTATATAAGCTGTATGCCTGTATAAATACCTCTCTATTTTGAAGCTAGCCAAGTGCTCTTAGTGGCACTCGTGACAACATGACAGGCATCAAACCTGTCCCTAAACACAGCCTTTTTTGAAGTTAGGGACTCAAATCCACCCAACTTACCCTTGGAAGCCCAGTGATCCTCTACGGCATTACCCAAAAACCAGTCTGCACAAGCTGACAGTTCTTTTGTAATTAAGCCTTCAACATATGACTATGTGTGACCTCGTGTTTGTTGCAACACAAGCCCTGATGGGCAGACAGGAACCTCAAGCTGGCTACCAGTGTCAATACCTGGATACCACAGAATTGCTTGATGGAGACTCTCAGGAACAGCAAAACCTTTCCTGAATCATCCTTTGTACAGCCCTTGTCGGGCCATCTCAATCAAAGTGGCCAGCCTGCCTGTGGTGTGGTGAGTAAAAGACTTGCCTTGCTAAGGTAAGTGGGAGAAAATTGTTCTGCACTTTGCCAGGTGAAGTGTTAAATACAGGATCCATCTCAGGGAAGGGCAGGAAAGGCTGTCTAGATTACAAAGGCCATTACTTAATAGCCATGCTGTCCCTTGAGCCAAGGCTTAAAGTAAATTATTTAAATTATAATATTATGCCCTTTCCCCTGAGAGGTTCATAGGGCTGCACAAGCATGAATGAGTGAATGCTCACAGCCTCCAGATGAGGCAGCCGTGGCACGCAGGGGCTCAGGTCAGAGTTCTCAAGATGGCCATAACTTCAGCAAAAATGGACCCCAAACCAAAAGCAGTAACAGTTTTGATACAAGTGAATTCCTCACGGTCTCTCAAGATGAGTCGGTAGCTAAATCAGGTAAAACTGCTCTGGTCTCCTGACTCCCCAGCTCTGTGTTTGAACCATTAGACTCATGCTTCCCTTTGTCCATTAGTGGCTTCATTTCTGTCTCATAGCATTAATTCAGGTTATGTTGCTTGCAGTGTTCCATATAAATGAGCTTAAGACCACACAGGTTCACAGGAATCAGTGCGGTCAGGAAATGCTATTGTCTCTCACTCACACCTTCTCATAAAAGATCCACTGGAAGATTTTTAATTGTGTCCTGTCCCCTGATCCAGGCATTGGTGTGGTCACCACCTGGACAGACTCCAGGCTTACGTGTCACCTCAGCCTGCTTCCCTGTCATGCTCTTCAAGCTGCCCTCATTCCCATTTTACACTTGCCTTTTTCATTCCGTTTTCTTGACACAGCTTAGCCTTGGTTAACTATATTGAAATAATATGTCAAAAATATTCTTAACTGGAGGTCAAAACTGCTGTTCCAGTTAAGTGCTCTAATCATGCATCTTTGCTGGATCTTTCTTAATGGAAGTTGAGATCAGAAGTCTCCTTTTTGTCCCTATTTTCCCTCTGATGGGGATATCCATCCACAAGCACTGTGACCACATTGCATTACCCTCCATGATTTCCAAGTGAAAAAAAGAACCCTAATGAGCTAATTTTTCAAACACAGACCCCTGAAGTGTTGAAGGAAAGATCGAGGTATCCCATTTGGATATTCACTAGCTAACACCAAACCAAGAATCAGTCTTTAAACACCCCTCTGTAACACAAAACACAATGAATTAACATTAAAGATAGCAGGAAAACTGAGGTACAAATCAGCTACAGGAAGGAACAAATTAACAGTAGGAAGGGAGCAGCAAGTTTAGATAGTGGGAAGCTGTTTGCAATGCCTGGAATGAAGACATACCCCTCCTCCCCAAAACAGGCTCCAGCATGCCCATGGGTTAGGCTGTGAGATATTTATGGCCCAGCCAGCATCAGCCTGAGGCCATGCAAACGGAGCTATTGGATCCTATTTTGGAGAGATAGTTTCACAACACTGGGATTTTCATGCAAAATTGAGGATGGGTATGCATTTTGTAGTGCTTTTGGCTACAGAATCAGCCCTGGAGCAGGAAGGCCTGGGTGCCACAGCTCAGCAAGGACAGCTGCGCTGGGACCACCCCACCAGCCTGGAAAACCTGCCCCATGGCCAACAGACTTGGTAGGTCAAAACTGGAGGTGATGGGGGCAGACTCTGCTTCTCACCCCCAAGGGCAAGATGTGGAGCTGCTGCCAGCAGCCAGGCTCCCTGCCTAGCCCTGGAGCTGCTTGTGAAGCTCCAAGTGCCATCCCAAACTTGAAGTGTCAGCTGTCCAGGAGGAGCCTGTGGGGCCAAAGAGGTCAGCCCAGCCGAGCAGCTCTTTCTCTTCCCTGTCCCACCCCTCCCACTCTCCTGTGTGTTCTTCTTTTGTCTGCTCCAAATTACAGTTTAATGCTCACCACCAAGTCGGGGAGTCTTAATGAACAAAGAAAAGGAGGACGTGGACTGCGTGGAGGCAGAGAAGAGGCGAAGCCACAAGGAGATGGCACCACTGTACCACCTCCAAGAGGCAGCTGCTGGAGGCCAAGCCTCAACATGTTGTGTCACTGCCTTTTCACCTACATGCTCTCTCCTCTCTCTGTCTGGCTGCCAAAAACAAGGGCAAAGAGAGAGGAGAAAGTGTGGTGGCTGGGTGAAAGGGGAGGGGTGCAGGGGCTGTGGCACCCCAAAGTCCCCACCCTGCCAGAGGAGGACTCATCGCCCGTGAAACACAGCTGCCTGTAAGGATGCTCTTTCCTCAGCTGAACGACCGCAAGGTCTCCCTGTCAAGGTTTTGCCAGAATATGTCTATGCACCAAAGTGAGAGAGTCGGCATCCTCCCTCTAGTTACCCCAATTTATATTCCAGTACCTTTCTCAACCTTTTGTGATAACATGCCAGACTTTACACTTGAGTGGCTGAGGCCCTGGCACATTTCCCTGTCTGCCAGCTGTGGTGAATGTAGGTAGGACTGGTGAAGCCAGTGTTATGCCAGTGAGAGCAGGGTGTGCCAGACCCCCGAGACTGCTAAACCTGCTTTTATATCATCAGTTTGTTTAGAACAAACTGGTGCCACTTTCCAATGTGTAAAAACCCACAGGGATTTTGATTTAAATCGTTTGAGGTTGAAACGTTTTCCCCTCCCTAAAGAAACAGTTTTACAATGAGATAAGTTTAATGGGGAGTCCATAAAGCAGAGTTAAGCACCTTGGCAAAATCCAAGGGTAAAACACACAGGTAGTAAATGGTTTGCAGATTTCATCACTTCCTGGAGTCCTTGGGCAGAGTGTCTTTACACCTTCTTGGGTTCAAGCATGGTACAATTTTATAAAAAATCAGCTTTACCCAGCCTGGAGCACTGATATTTGAAGAGAGAAAGGAATGATTTTCAGAGAAGAGGTCTGTGTCCTGGCTGTGGTCTGGAGACTGACCCATCATCTCAAGGCATATCATGCCCCACACTCTGCATTGGCTTTGGAGTGAAATACACGGGCACCAGCCTCCTTCGTGCAGAGACACTTTATAACCAGCCTGGACTGCTCTAGCAAATACTAGTAGAGTGTATTAAAGATCCATGTCTTTCCCCCAGCTAGTGCAGTTAACTAAGAAGCTTTACTTATTGAGTAAAGCCAGAATTTTACAAAAAGCTCATTTCCCAAGTAGGCAGCAAAGGAAGAGAGCAGAAATTTTAAAGGCCTCAGCACCCTGGGTGCTCACTGAAGACTAAGTCCTTTTGAGAATCTGACTGTTAAGGTGTCGCCATGGGAGTTAGCAGAAGCATTGAGCACTTGAGAAAAACAGACCTGAGTTTCATTGCCTGCGGGTATACTTACCTAGGGTTTTTTTCTTAGGATAAGACTTCAAGAGAAAGTGGCTCTAACATAGTGGCTTGCTGCTCTCTTCTTTCTTCCCCCTCCCTTCTCACTCTTCAGTCAGGCAGTTCAGCGCACTCAACCACTGGAACACTATTCACATTTTCTGCCAGTTGAGTTTTCTACCTGTGGTGGGCTGTTTCAAAGAAGCCCTGAGCCTGATGCAAGGGACATGATGCACAGGAAGGAGAGCTGGTGCCAGGAAAACCCTCTGAGTCAGTCATCCACTGAAAGTCCCTGCTCCTCTGCTGCACTGTGTGATCCCACCAAAGCACTGCGGAGCAGCATGGCTGCTCAAATGGATGGCCATAGCAGCTCTGGTGGCATCTGAAAAGATGGCATAGATTTTGGGTGCTTGAAATCTTTTGAAAACTTGGGACCAGCTGAGAGAAGGTATCAAGTGATGTTGGCCTAATTTCAGTTTAAAATCATATTGTATCCACTTACGTACAATACAGACACTATTTGTTTCCCTTCTTCGGGTAGCTGTGGACCTGAGGGCAGATCAATAGTTTTGTGTCTCTAAATCCACACAGAACCAAAATAATGATTTTTTCATTCAATTTCTAGATGCTTTATCTTAGGGAAGGATGCAAATACCCCACAGCAGATTCATGCTAACTAAACAAAAGCAATGCCTCTCTTACTAGTAAGGCCAGCAAAGTAGAAGTTAACAGTCCTCTTTTTCTATTCATTTACCACTCTTTTAATCCTCCTCTCCATCTTTTCAAATCCTTGAGGGAAACAGATAAGCTTTCAGTGTGCCCGGAGGTTCCTGTAAATGTATGTTTGTACATACACATTCACTGGAACCTTTGCTCTTTGTTAATCCACGCAGGTCATGGTGAGCATACAAACCCCAGACACCTCGTCCCTCAGCAAAGATTTACTAGTCAATGCAGAGTGAAGACACTATGGTTAAGGCTACATTGACCTCTTGAAAGGTATTATAGAATATTCACTCATCTCCTCTGAAGTATTATCATAAATAAACAGAGGCGCAGAAATGAATGAGGCACATTTCATGTCATAATACATAAATGCATTTGCTTCACAAATTGCAGGAGCCACTGTAACCAGCTGACTCATTGAAAAATGCAATACAGTTTTGGAAGATAAACTACTAAGTAAAAAATTATGTATTGCACACATAGATACTGAGTTACTAAACATAATACACATATCAAAATGTTATCTGTGTAATAACTGCAAAGCCAGAGATAAATCGTTTTATCTGCACCTTTGCCTTCATGCATTTTGCTGTTTTCCAAGGGTTCAATCTTATCCCTATACACTTTACCAGCATTGGAGCTTTGNAAATGTGCACCTGTATTGTGATATCTGTGCAAAGAAATTGTGAGTACTGCAATACAACATCATTTGATTTTTCCATTTAGACTACAACTTTGACCACTTTACTTGGACTTGCCACCTAAGGTCCTGAAAGCACTTACACTTACACTTACATATATTTTACACTAATCCATTTGAAATCCTGGGATCCACTTGTTTTTGTAAAGCAGACCGTGTGCATAGGAAGAAGCTCTAAACATTTATGTGACTACTGACCGAAGCTTTGTACCACTGGAAGAAGATACAAACTCTTGGTGAGGGTGGTCAGACACTGGAAGAAGTTGCCAGAAGGGACTGTGACATCTTCAACCCTGGAAACAGCCAACCCCCTGGGCAACCTGCTGCAGCTGCCCCTCTCTGAGATGAAGACCTCTAGAGATGCCCATTCAGTGACGATTTATTTCTGCACATGTTTTAGAACCAAAATGAGATTAATAACCTGTATGCTAAAAATTGCTGCAGTGTTACACATAGCAAAATAATAGGATGAGAATGGTGCAACATATGTTGCAATGTTTCCTTTGAAAGTCGGTGATTGATGTATGGCTCTAAGAAAGGGGTGTTTTTTTAAAAAGCCAACACACTCTCTCAAATACTTTTCTTGAGCTTTTTAGATCTCTTTTTCCTTAATGCGCTCAAATGCTAAGCACCATTCCAAATTCATGTCAATATATCTATTGACATCTTTCTTGCTGTTTTCCTCTTCTTCTATTCTCTGTGGTGTCAGCCTTGCCAACAGCTCCCGAGATCTTTGGTTATGATCTAGCAAAGCCCTTAAGCACATGCTTAACTTTAAGAATGCAAACACTCTTTGTGAATTCAGTAGGACACTTCCTTTAACTGTTTTGCTGGGCTGGGGCCAGAGTGCTCAGTGCTCTATATAGAGATCGAAATATAATCATTCACACACAGTTCGTTAGAAAATCACTGCAGAGTGAAATAAATTGGAGCAGATTTTTCCAGTCCTTTCAAAGAATTTGGCCATGAAACACTACAAAAATTCTACCAGCTCTGAATAGAGCTTATAAATTAACAGAATTCAATTCATCAGCATATGTCATGGAAAATATCTGGTTTATACACAAAGCTCCTGTCATATGCATGTATTTTCTCTCCATCTCCCTCTCACTTGTGCGCGCGCACACACACACACACACACACGCACATGAGACTTAGGCCTGCTTGACTCTGTATCTTATGAACTGGGTTCCTGAGCAAATGTCATAACTTATAGCTTCTTCTAAAGTTCAGAAAATCTCCACAAATTGCTAGGTAAAAATTCATGATACTTTAAGCTCTTAAAAGACATTTTGAGAGAAGCTGTACAGAAGTTTACCAGCAGTCTGCAGATAAGCATAAACCAGGCAGAGAAGCAAACATGAGACCAGTCTAGCAGGGTCAGGCCAAAGGTCTGAGGTCTTGCTATACCAGGTGCCCAGATAAGGGCACAAGAGCAGGACAAATGTATCATGGCATTTATATATCCCAAGTTTATTCACTCAGCTTCCAGAAGCTCAAGTCTTCCCAAGCCAAAATGGTATATTGAGATTTACCAGTGCATTAATTTTTTAAGTATTTTAAATTTCATTACTTTATCTAGTCCCTTTTTCCACCCGTGCAAATTTCTGGCACTGACAAAATCCTGTGGCAAGAAGTTTCACAACTTGCTCCAGTCTGTGAAGGAGTACCACCAAACACTTGCTGTTTCTTGTGAACACACTACTTGCTTGTCTCTCCTGCAATAACTAGGGACAGCAAATGAAACAGCAGTTCCTTATTCACCTTCCATGTGCCATTCGTGATTTTATATTCTGCTGTAACATCCCCCTCTGCCAGCTCTTTCGTAGCTGAAAAATCCTCCTCCATCTAATCACTCCCCTGTAACATCCTTTGTACAAAGGAAGAGCTGATGTGCTGGAAGAGGCAAGCTGTCTGCTTCAACAAGGTGCTTCCAGGGGAATTGAAACTCCCAGGCTAATGAGACCTGGGCCAAGAGATTCTGCTAAGTTGTGATTGCTTAAACTTTTGCATTGAGGTAATGAACACCTCCTCGTGCATTGACTAAAGTCTGCATGCAGCTAGTTGTGAGCTGTGAAATAATGTCAGACATGAATGGCAAAAGCAAACCATCCTTTCTTTTTACTGCTGAAACGAGAGAATCCTTAAGTGAAAAAAAAAATTCTCAAAAATGTTTGTGTGAAGTATTCTCCCGGTTCTAAGAACCACAGTTTGTGACTCTTTTGGTATCATTTAAGACACAGTAGTGGGAGACTGAATGGTGGAGGTGAAGCCAGTTTTTTCCTTGATATATTTACTTCAAATTTTCTTTGTGGGTTTTTGCATGGTTTGTGGGTGCACATGTATGTGTGTGTATGTGTGTGTGTCTTAATTCACTGTACACTACCCTAAGGTTTAGGAAGAAGAACTGGCCAACAAACTACATAACTACTGAAAAAATGAATTATGTAGTTAAGATCAATAACTGAGAACAACAAAATAAATGAACAACTCTCCCAGCTTTTTTATGTTGTGCTAAAATTTCTTTTAGCTGAGTTTTGTCCATATTCAAGACTGCAAGATTACCTCCATCTCTGATAGCTGATACGCACACATTCTTCCAGATGGGTCTTCTCTTCTGATAAAGACAGTTGTTGCTAACCTGCTTCACATTTCTCATGTTGTGCTTGTTGCTGCATTTGTTCCCACAGCATTCCTTCAAGTCTGCAAGGCCTAAATCTTATATTCCTGCTATAATGCTTTGAGACCATGAGATGTATCACCAAAATGCCTAGAAAAAGAGGCCAGTGCTCTGCCTTTATTTGCAATATGTGTTACCTTGTGAACCTCAGTTAATCCAGTACTAAAATGGAATTAAATCTTGGCTCCAGAAATGCCAGCAGCAAAACTCACACTGACATCAAGGAGTACAGGAATCTACTGACTTCTGCCCTGCCAAGTGTCGCAAATCTCTCTGTGCTGAGGTCTGTAAAATAAGACATGAGATAGAAACCCAAGGATTTGACCTCAAACCTTGGTGCTGCTCTATGGGAATCTGTAACTCTTACATTGTGTCTCCTAATGGACATTCTTTTTTTCTTTTTTTTTTCTTGGCTGCTGTTGAGTGTTTCTGGTGTGCCCAAGCAGGGTGAGCACTGGCCATGCATCCAAATGTACCAGGTACAGTGCGTCTGCACTGGGTTGTTAATGAACGTTGGCATCAGGAGATTGGCAAGGGAAGAGCCCTGTAAGAAAAGCCTTTTATTTCAGAAAGTTCTTCTGTGCCCCACGGCTGAAGGACAGGGTTTAGTGTGTGTCCATTGGGTTGCAGAATTTCTCATTGCTGTGCCTGAGAATTCATGTCCTGTCAAAATTGTTGAGCTAAAATTTGCACAACAATCTGGAAGTGTCAGATCTCCAAAACATTAGAGGTACACCTGGTATCCACTCTCTGCTCTCCAACAGCTGGGAAACTGGCTACATGCACTTAACCGAATGTGGTCTCTGGGATGAGTCTCTGGGAGAAGTCTCTGCACTTCCACATGAGTAACAAAATCTCACCAGCTTTTTTTTTCATATACTTCGCCTTAATTTCCTGAGTTAAAACACAAATAGTGTTGCCAGCCTCTGTTCTAGCTGTGGCTCTGCTTCCTTTGTGCAATGTACAAATACAAATATATTCCTCTAGCATTAAGAAGATGTACTACAAACATTATATATTAAGGGGTAGGACAGAGCAACTCAAAGGTAACATTGGGTAGCGCGGATACAAGACTCAAGACCAGACTTGATGTAATTAACTGTTGTTAGCACTTGGAGTTCAGACAATGGCACATTTAAAGTGCATGGGTGGCTTCAATCCATTTCCTAGTGGGCAAGTGTCCACCTGACAAAAGCACTGCTAGCACTGGCAATGTGTGGTGCACTGGCAGCTTACCCAGAGCAACCAATGGACAGGAACCCACGTCGGGGACTCCCTCATGTTTCCAGGAGAACATTTCCAAGACAGGTTTGTGACAAATTGATGGGGAAGCCAATTGTCCTGCCTCTTGGCCTGTATTGCTAAGGTGCAGGCATGGCACTGTTCCCACTCCCTAAAGACACGTTTAATCTTTGACAAGGTACAGGGTTTGATAGCAGTGTTGTTTACATATGCATGTGCTCAGTTGAGCTGAGGTGTGCTGCACTGTCAATGCCATGTCGCTCACTGAACAGGCTTCTGGGAGCTTCTTCTGGGAGCTTCTACCGCTGAATGGGGAGAAAAAATGGACACATTTTAATCATTAAGCCCTATTTTCTTAGAGGTAGCTCTGTCCACAAAGATACTGTCTATGAAATCCTTTAGTCACAAGAAAGAAAGTCAATGATTGATTTGTATTCTGCAATGCACCCTCTGGCTAAAACCAAGTTATAAGTACCAAATGGTTGAGACGGGGCTTGTGAAAGGGCAGTTGTGTGAGTGGCAGTAGAAGAAAAATGTTAATAAAGGGCAGTCCATTGAACTGAGGTTAAATACTTTCATACTTCTCAACCAACCCAGAAATGCCCCTGAATTCTCATTAAAAAATGTTCTTCATAATCTGATGTTTTACCTTATTAAGGAAGGGGGATCTTGATGTTCCAGAAATATCACTTCCTGGAGGAGAAATAAAGGTAACAAGGATAAAGCTTAAAAAAATCCTTTATTCCTTTCATTTTCTTTAAGCATTTGTCTTGCCTTTCTGTTCATTTGTCTGGGCTTTATTTTTAGAGTTTGGTTGGTTTTTTAAATGAGTGAACTTGAAGAAGTTTGGAGGCTGTCCCTAATTGTGTGCAGGCTCTTTTGTGCTCCTGAGGCAGAGCCAAGCCAGGAGGGCAGCCAGTCTTTCCACTGCCATGCTGGGCACCAGCCCTACCAGCAGCGCTGCTCAGCCTCCCTTTTCCACCCCAGAGCCCTCTGCAGCACCCCCTTGGAACCAACAAAATCTAGTCACAAACAGATATTTGAGGCTCTGGGATTTTCCAGCATGGCCTGGAAGTCTCAGAGAAACAAAACCCTGCCAGGTATATTCCACTACAGTCCGGCTTCCAGGTTAAAAATAGCAAAAATCCCAATATACTGGGAAAAGACTTCACAACACTTATCAAATGCCTGTAGGTGTTTGGGTCAAGGTTTGGGATGTCATCAAGTCTGTTCAGTGAAGAGTTAGCTTGCCGGAGTTTTTACCGGGCACACAGAAAAAAGCTTGGGTTTAATCCAGATTATTTTGTGCCTCACTGGTAGGACTGTGGACCTGGCACTCTGGCATGGCCTGCAGTTGTGCCAGTTTTCAACTGTGCCACTCAGTACAACTTGGGCTTTGGAACACTTTGAGGATGCCAACACCTCATCTCTAATTTAAGCTCATAGAAAGTCCCAGGGAAGTTTGCTTTGTATTATCATTGCCAAGGGAAGTGACTGATAAAAATGGTGTGAATTGACAAGTTGAGTCCAGCATAAGGGTGCACGTGTCCTGGGGAGAAGCTCTGCAATGGACAGGGGGATGTACTTGAATGAAGATTCACCCTCAGTGTCCTGGAGAGCACTGACCTGATACAGCAAGTGGACTGGCCACCAACAAAGTGTGACAAGGAGGGGTCTCCCTCCTTAGGAAGGGGTGTCACATCTGTGAAGTTTTCTTCTGCACTGGGGAGCAGCATATACCTTGATTTTAGATCATATACATAATAAGCCAACTTTTGTTTTAAATTTTAAATTAGCATAAAATTGCATAATTATAAGTGCATGAGCTTACTGCCCATTCAGTTATAGACAGCATGTTTGAAAGTCAGGGCACATTTGATTCTGGACTTTTCTTTATAAACAGCTTAACCTTTTTTGTTTAGCAAATGCTAGATTTCAAGCAAGTCTGTCTGTATTGACTGAGCAGTGTTTTTTTCTGCTACAGAAATGTTTAATCCTGAGAAAACTCAGATCTGAAAACCTCTTCGTTGGCTGAAATGTTCAAAGATTTAACAAATTCAGCAAGTGGGAAAATTAATCTTTGAATAGAAGAAACAATCTGACAAAATAAGCCATAAAAGTAGGTGCCAGGTGTCGTAAGGAAGTTCTTAATGCAGCACTTGCTTAATGTATACTCAAAATGCATCCACTTTTGTTCGAAGATCCAACAAAACAGATGAAATTGGGTTACACCAATTCTCTTGATCTATGATTCTTCCACTGTGTCAAAGATAATACACCAAACAAACTTACATGTAAATGGTGTGATAAAATGATCTACCGTATACATTACCATCCATTAATATTGTTGGGGCTAATGCATTTCATCTGTCACACACTTCGTTTTATATTATCCCCACCTTACTAAAAAAATACCATAAAACCTGCCAGGTTGACAGCCGTGCAGGTTACCTGCCGTAAAGAGAAAGTCCAAGGACAGTGTTTCCTGTCACTGGTTTGCCCACGGCTGCAGGTGAAGAAGGAAGCAGTGTGGTCACGTTGTGAGGAAAGGTGTGCTCTGCTCTGGGCATTGCCACTGTCCTCTGGGCATGCCACTTCATTTCTTTGTGCCCATCTCCCTCTTGTTTGTACATAAGTGGAGCCGCACCTGTTCTCACAGTAACCAGTGTAACGTGCCCCACACTTGGCAAAGGCCTCCAGGCTCTACAGTATAGCATAGTAAGTGAAAAATAACAATTCATAATAAGATGAGAGACTCTGAGATCACTCTGACCTTGAATTCTCTACTGTCTTTTAACAGGGAGAGGGCGAAGTTGGATAGAAACAGCCCCCTCATTTTGTGTAGAGCCACCAATGACCCAGGCTGCATTTGAACCACAGCCCTAGAGGCGAAAGGCTTTGCGTCTCATTGCCAATTCACAGCAAGAACATAACTTGAGCCCACACACTAATGCTAAGCAAAGGCTGACTGTTACTAATCCTTGTTCACATATCTACACCTATTAAAATCACATGTGTGAAGGTTTGCAGGACTTGTTCTTTTATTGTAATGACTGGGCCTTTCGTAACGTGTTCGTAAATCAAATAAGAAACAAATTATCTGCAAAACGGAGAAAAGAAAAAGAAAGAAAAATGCAAGAACAATATGTGGCTTTCTTCCTCAGACATATTGTGCTGAATAGCGTTTGGCTTAAAGTGAAACATTATGTTTTTAGAAGGCTGAGAAGAATGTTTAGACGTAGTGATTTAAAAGGCTCATTATCACAGGTGCTGCACTTCATTCTCCAATTCACTTTTATTACCAGAAAAGCCACCTCTGCAAAGGCTGCCTGGCAGTGTCCCTCCCACTGGAATGCTTGCCCTTCTCCCTGGCTGCATAATGTGTGGAGGGCAGGATTATCCAACTTGCTAACCATCCCTTCTGGCCTGTGGGCTCCAGGATGATGAGGAAAATCTACTTGGATGAGGTCTTTCAGATTCTGACTTTCAGTGACCCTGTGACAGAACAAGACAGAAAACTGCTGCTTTTTAAAATGCCAGGTAGTTACTTTCAGCTGATAACAGATTTCCTCTCAGAATTTAGGAGTATCTGTTACAGTTCTTTTTTTTTTTTTTTTAATTCATGTAAATTATGGGTATCAGTCCTGAAAACCTTAAATAGTTCTCTGGAAAGACCATTTTATCCCTCCTGATGTTTGCATCCTGATGGATCAGGCATTTCTTAGGGGAGACCAAGTGGAGTGACAGAAGATGAGACTGCTTTAAAAAGAAATACTCTGACTTTTTTCAGCCAATGATGGCACCCAGGGGTGAGCAAAGGAACTTCCTTGTCCAGTGCTTTTGTGAGTACAGTCACAGTGCTCATAAGTCGTGTGTTATAACTGCCCTTTCTCATGATATAATTTTGAGCCATTTACTGATGCAGGTGCAATCATGTGGAATAAATCTCTTAATTGTTGTCTTACACATCATACTGTTTGCCCTGATGCTGATGAGAAGTTATTCCAGGTAAATCACACCTGTCTGGAAGTTGGGAAGCCTGAAATGCAAAATTATCCCATGCTCTCTGCACCCATAATTCCAGTCCTATTTCTTTCACTCCCAAAAATATGCCATTCTTTGATCCATTGCTTTTCCAGAAGAAACTCCTATCATCACTTCAATATCTTCACATATCTTATCCAGGATCTCATTCATCTCTTTTAAAAAGTTACCTGTAAAGTGTTCTTTTTTGGCTATAGCTATAAAATCACAGCTTCTGAAATCCAGTGGTCTGTGGGGCATGGATGGATCTTCTGTTTGGGAGGTGTCCTGTCACGTCATTCCAACTCCAAGCTGTCACTTCCCAATGCTTCTACAGGCAGCCTGGTTCTTTGCTGGATGAAAAGAGGACAAAATGTTTAAGTTTAAAATATATCAACATTTTACTAATGTTACTTTGCCACAAAAATAAATAACGTATTTTTCATATGTAATGCAGTTGTAACTAAGATGTGATCTCTGCAGGATGAAATAAGAAATAATGGCCCATGAATTCGGGGACAGAAGACAAAGTATCCACACAGCAATATAAAGAAGTTGTCCCCACTGTACACAGATTGGGGAACCATAGTCATTCTTTATTCATTCTGTTTTCTGTATCTGTTATTGAAATTATTTTATACAAATGATACTATAGAAAGTGACGTGGCCTCCCTTTGCCTTGTGCATATCACAGTAAGAACAAAACTACTTTGGTTTTATAAGGAAATAAAGATGTAATTTTCACTAGGAACACATAGGATCAGATTCAAGTAAGCAAATCCAAGCCCTGTCATAAAGAAAAAAATCTGACATGAAAACAAAATAAGGCCAGGAAAATCTCAAATGTCTTCACTCACTGTGACTGCCAACACCTGTCATTCAGCATCAGTACCCAGCTGATGCCAGGTATTAAAAAACCCAACATATTTGTTGCATACACCTGTACTTTACAGCTGAATTCCAGGAAAACCAGCCCAGACTCAGTCAGAGCAGAGCCAATCCAGCAGTTTGCTCCTGGTGAATGTCTAATGAGCTCTTGGGTGCTGGGATGCTGAGAGTCTGAATGGGCCTCTCAGTGCAGTGGTGAGCTCCCAGTTGATTTTCTGGTTTTAGCAAACACATATTTTCATTTGAAGCCACAGAAAAAATTATTTCATGCTGAAAACAAGCATTCCTGGATCTTATAAACAAACAGTATAAATAAAGAAGCCAGGCCTTCAAGTGTGACTTTGTTCTAGAGAAACATTAAGTGCAGTGCATCACACATACACACTCACAGTCATTCTCCCCACCCTCTTCTTATTTTATACTTTCTTTTATTTGCAGGCCTTTAAAAAAGAATTACACAGCTTAGCACAATTTGCCATCAAACCAAGAGGGGAAAAAAGTAACCAAACACTTCACTCAGAGGTTGGAAATGCTGCAGACAGAAATTGTTAAGTCCTTAACATATCAATCCAGAGTTGTATAATTCACATCCAGAGCTGCTACCACGTCATGGGGGGGTGACTTAATATGTTCCCCGAAGTCCATTATGTTATCCATATCCAGGAAGATATCTGTGCCAGGGCTTTCTTGAATCAAAGTGATGTCCACCATTCTTCAACTGTGAGCCTGCTGAGATTTTTTTTTTCAGCTTCTGGCAAATAGATATCTGGCTCTAGTACATGCCAGATTGATGCACTTTGTGACTGATCCCTTAATAATATTCAAGTCTCCTAGCCCCAGAACACAAAAGCTCAGCAACTGCACATGTATCTACCTCTGATATTTTTTGCTGATATAAAAAAAGAATTCTATTATGTCTGTCCCCCAAAATGCACTCATGCTCTTCTGCTAGACCTCACGATTTTAAATTTATTTTTTTTGCTTTCATGTAGGTCTACTGACAAACAGATTTATTTTTAGTTTTTAAAAATGTGGGGAGAGATGACAAGTGAAAGACGGAGAGAAAGAAAGAGGGAGGAGGAAAAAATATGTGTGAGTTTTACACTTGGGGCCCATATTACATCTATGCAATATTTTCTAATACATGTATTCCTATTAAGATGCCCTACATGACTTCAGGGCTTTCTCCATCATACACAGTCATTACTCTTAAGCCAAGCCTGTGTGTGGAGCTGTCTTGTAACTCTGATTAAAAATTCCAAGGATATCATTGTTAAAAAAACTAACAACCACCTATTGCAAATAAAGTGTTTTTAGAAATCAAGAGCTAAAAGTAAACAGCCCACTCTGGCTTGATTTCTTTTTGTTTTTATTGCTACACCCCTGTGAGACTGAATGGATAGAATTATTTTATAACATTGTGCTGCTGTATAATGCTCTTTAGTTACAATATCATGATATATTAATACACATCTACACTTCAGTCTTCAGCAGTTTCTTTCATCTGAACAGATGAGATCTAAGCCACTTTTCTTTCAGTCTTTTTTGATTTGTGGACCCCTACAAATTTCCAGTCAAAAGTATAGCCCCCTTTAGAATTTCCATATGCAGAGATTGCTACATAGCATCTGTGAACCCATTTTCCTTAACCTTTTATTAGTAAAGGTAGCAGGAGTCTGTAGGTCACAGGCTGAAAACATTTTCTTAGACCTTACAAGTTAATTAAACTGCAAACCCCTCACCCATTTGACCAGCAATACCTCCAATTTGCAAAGGTGCCAGCGAAGGGACAGAGAGGACCATTGTCTTCCCAAGAACACCCCCACGGACGGAAACTTCGCCTGGGACACCCAATTTCCAGCTTCAGTGTTAACCTTCACTCTTCTTGGGCAGTGGCAGATCTTTCAGTGTGAACAGTGGGCACAGAGACATGGAGTTTTGAAAGTTTCTGGCAAACGAAGCCACGGAGCCTGTGCCTACAGTGTTGCTTCACAAGGAAGATTTTGCTGTATTTTCAGTACTACTAAGGCTTTTTAAACTGTAATCAGGCTTTACCCCTGTTCTTTGGGTGATATAAAAATCACTGCATTCTAGATGTTGTGGTGTGGGATTGTTTGTTTTGTTTTGGTTTATTGATGTTTTTTTTTTCTGTAGTGCTTGTTTGTCATTTAGGAAGAAGTCTTAAAAATTGTAGTCAAAGCTATTTCTTTGCTGCTTGTTTGCATTGCTAGTATAGGTCTTATCTTTCACAGCAGACTACATTGCCACTGGAGTGCTAAAAAAAAAAAAAGCAGGACAACCCATTAAGTGAAGATCAGAAGATGAACAAATTGGGAAGCTACTTTTCATGGAACTGTTAAAATCCTCTGGTTTTGCTTATTTGCTCTTAAACTATAACCTTGTGAAATGTGCAATTGAGATTAAATCATTGTCAAAGTTTCAGCCCCTGTGCCCTTCCATTACAATGTGTGAGAGTTCCCCCTGCGCATTCTGAGATAAGTCTGCACTATTTTTGTTAGAACAGTTCATGCATTCAGAGCGACTTGTTCCAGCACAGATAAGGCAAGTGGTGCTTTATGATGTACTAGCTGGTCCTGCTGAAGTGTGTGTTACAACAGGCTAAGTATCACTTCCCTGTCTACACTGGCAATTTGGAGCAAACTGGGAGATTCTATTTAAGCTCTTGTAAAAAAAAAAAGAAAAATATTTTACAATCCTCAGTTCAAACTGCTACAGACTCCAAGATTAACTCCTGCACAGAGATTCCCAAACTCTCCAGAGAAGACCATTGGTAATTGTGTGGGAGGATGATGGGTCTGAATGTGTTTATTTCCATTTTTTTTGAGGAATGCAGATGATGAGAGCGAGATAAAATTAAAAGAAAAGCTAAAGGTAGTCACCAATAAGTGTATTTTTTTCCTATCAATTCTTCCAGTGGCTGTAACTTGCAAGAAGTATAATGTGATCTTAGCTGGGAAAGGAAATGGGCTTGATATTTTTGAGTGGGAGAAGGGGTTCACAGTCTAAACTCTGTACAACCATAGCATTAATAACACTAAACAAACAGGGTGGTGAGCAGTGGGACTGGGGCAGTCTCCTCTCTGTGCACCTTCCCCCATGGGCTCACTGCTCTCTGCCACCCACACTGCCCTCTCCCTATGGACCTACTCTCTGATGGGTGCTAATCTGGGCCTCTCTGATAGCCATTAAATGGGAGGACATAAATATTGTTGATCTCCCAATCTCCTGTCATATTCAGCTGAAGTTAATCTGTGGCTACAAATGCTACAGCATGATGAGGTGAGCTGCTTTTCTCCAAGAAGCCAAGATAAAAGAGGTGAGATTGTCAGCCAACAAAACTAGGGAAAGTTAAACTTCATATATCTCTCTGATGAAAAACAAGCATAATAAATCTTTCAGAAAGTAAAACAAAACAAGGGCGCTCTGTGTTGTTAAGGGAAGAAAATCCAGAAGGATTTTACAGAAACTTTTAAGAGTTCTGGTCAAAGTTCTACTAGAATATCACACATTCTATTGAATTAATGTTGGTGCCAGTTCAAGAGACTGTATCCCCAATGTCACAATCTTGGCATTTGTCTTAAAACCGCAGTTCCTAGATGTCTGCCTTTCAGAGTCTCTGTGTTTTCTTTATTAAAAAATGGAAATGTCTATCCTTTAGGGTCTTTATGGTCAAGATTTCAACTAAGGAATGCAAACAGGAGTGTACT
Organism: Sclerurus mexicanus; assembly: GCA_013396755.1. Classification (NCBI taxonomy): domain Eukaryota; kingdom Metazoa; phylum Chordata; class Aves; order Passeriformes; family Furnariidae; genus Sclerurus; species Sclerurus mexicanus. The sequence continues at coordinate 837,073 of VWZF01006236.1, read as the reverse complement.
GTAAACTGGTTTAATACTCCGGAAGATAAATTTAGGGTCTACCAAGACATTTTCTGTTGTCAGCTAGTAGCTTTTCCCTTCTAGAAAGTGTCTTATTAAAAGTGAAGCTCAGCTCACAAGGATGTAAAACTTTCGTTTGCAGTCTCTGCCAGCCCTTCAGGCACTGGCTGCAGTCAGTGGAGCAAGCCAGGTACCGTAGCAAGGTGAGTCATTGCACGGGGGAGGTATTTCAGCTACCTGGGATAAGTCATTGTTTGGGCCTCTTTGTTAACTCTGCAGGACACTCAGATGGCCAGCTTAAAGACAGGCGAGACAAAATATTCTCAGACATGTTAATTGTTGCAGATAATCGTCAAATTTGTTTTCACTGCCTTATCCTGCAATATGCAAAATATAAGCAGAGCCCTCTGCCTGTGATGTCCCACTGCTGCCAGGCACGAGAACCTGTTCAGTCATGGACCACAGAACTGCAGAAAAAGGAGCAAAAGCTACTGGCGGTGAAAAGGCAATACAAGAGGATACACTTTTATAGTATTATTTGGTTGGAACAAGAGGAAGGTGAGTTTGAAAAAGATTTGTGGTGCTTTTTTTTTTTTTCCCTTTCTGTTTCCCCCCCCTCAGAGAGGGTAATGAACAAATGCTGGAACAAAATTTGCCTACAGTGGAAGGGGGATTCTGACTTGAAATCTTTAAAACCAGGTCAGATGTCTTTCTAAATGAAATATTGTGGCTCAGCTAGAAATGGCAGACTCATGGCAGGAACCACTTGTTGAAATTCAATGACCTCTGTAATACAGGACCTCAGAGCTGAAGATTATAATAATCTCCTAAAAATCCTACTTTTATTTATTTGTATTAAAGTATTGCTTAGATTCAAATAACATCTGCTTGCAGAAGAAACTCCGTATATTCATAAAAATTTTGTTGTGTTAAATCAAAACTAACATTGCTATATTCTCCTAAACATTGTAAATTCTCTTAGTAAAAATAAACAGGCATTGCCAAAAGAGCATATAATACCCATTTTCTAATATAAACAACTAGCTTTATGCACAGAAAGAACCTCATGGGTTTTGGTAACAGATTCATGCACACATGACCTAATCAGTTACAACAGGATTTCGGGGGCATGTTAAGTACCTGAGGTGTAATAGAAGCTCCCTGGACATCCTGAGGTGGCTACAGATGGTCAGTGATGACAGCACTTTTTTGTCCAGACAAGAACATCTTAAGGTCTGATTCTGCAAGCTTTTGATTATCCTCCCAAAGAAAGCAGTGGTAGTTACTACTTTTCAGATTTGAAATCAGGAGGAAGGAATTTCATATTCCTACAAGATGGTAAACTGCTGCCTTACCAACTTTCCTGCAATTGTCCTGTACTGCAACAGTGAATGCTTCAGTCATAAATCATTTAGCTCTAGTGCCATAGGAAACTATGCAAAATGGGCTGCATGTGCTATTTTAGCTATGTTCTCCACTCCTGCCTGGACACAGATTGTTTTAGGTCAGAGGGACAGAGAGAACGAGCCTGAGGACGTGTGTTTATTGATAACAGTGTGCACAGTTCTCCCAGATCCTCTGTACACAGACTTCTTCAGTCTGGGCCACCAAAGGAATCTAGAGACCAGTGTTCTGATTTATGTCATCTCTGTTTACTTCTGCATCCCTCTTTTGCAAAATCACTGCCTCAGCTCCCTGCCTTTCAGAAGAAAGCTAAGCTAAGAATGCTGGCAAGGCAAAGAAAAAAGATAGTGCCTCAGGCAAGCAGCGGTGATGCCAATTCTACCACAATGCCTTGAATGCCAGATTATGTCTTCCCACGGGTGCAGGAGATGTCCTAAGGGTGTAGTTGCCCAAAGAATTACAGTGGTTCTTGTACAACCATGAGTTGTTGCAAAAAGGGTGAATGGAGCAGGTGAGTGTGACAGACCTGTGCTTCAGGTAAAAAAGCAGACAAAACACACAAGATCCGCCCTTGCCCTTTGTGCCTCCCAAATTAGAAAGAATAGTCTCCAGTGGAGTTTTACAACTCCCAAACGCCTTGAAATCCATACATGGTGCATTTGAAATGTGTATCTGAGAAAGGTGCCAGGAACCTCTCACCTGCAAAACAGAGCTCGGTAGGATTAGGGCCTTTGAACGGAGCTAATGGATCCAGAGAGCAGAGGTGGAGAGCAGGATTGCAGCTCCCTGGCTTTCCTTTTGCAGATGCATGCCTTCTGAAGGAGAAAGTAAGTCAAAAAAGACTGTCTTGAAGACCCAGAACAGAAATGTCCTGGGACCTATTGCCTCTTCTCAGTCTGGTAGATGGAGGTTGTTTGAAATCACTCCTGCAGATTATTCCCCTATATATGCCGCTCATAGTGGTTGCAGGTCCATCTCATCTGTTTCCTTTTCTAGGGGTCCTGCATTAAGTAAGGACAGGGAGCTCAGACACCAGCTCCACTGGAACTAATTGCAATACTTCAGGCTGCAATAAGTTTCCCAGAAAGGACCCTGTTCCCAAGCGCCTGACAATTGCACCTCTCCAGAGACACTATCTAGAGGCGCCAGCAGTAGACAGAGACTCTGATGCAATAAATCTTGGGAGCACTCCTGAGACACAGGGAAAGCACTTGATGTTGCTGATATCCTGATTGTTTTGGATAGCTCATTGTCACCTAATTGTACTGTAGGAAGGTCTGTCCATTCCCTCCTGGCTGCTTATTTATGCCCTCAGGCTATGCAAAGGCTGCATGTGCCTGAAAAAACAGCCAACCACAAAGTCTCCAGTGCCATTCTTTTGGTATGCGCTAGCTCAGATTCCTTGTTACAAGAAAAACCTCTGTCTGTTGATAAATGGCAGCATATTTTGCAAAGAGAGTGAGATTGCTCTGCTCCTTCAGCAGGGCTCCGTCTATCTCCTTGGCTGACTTGAAACTGCTTGATGTAGTTGGGAGGCCTTTGCCAAATTAGAAGGCAGAAAAAAGGTGACATAGCTTCAGGAGCTGGGGGAAGAAAAGGAAAGGCCAAAACAACCTTTAAAGCAGAATTGTTATTCGGAAAAGTATTTGCTAGGAAATAGTAAAATACAGTAAATGTCTCTATTATAAATGGCCTGGTCAAGCTGTTAAAATGCACTCAAGGAGAAGTTAAGAAGGATTTTCCTGAGAATCCTTTTATTTTGTTTATGCTTGAATAGATCAGGTATTAATTAATGTGATTGTAAGCTTTAAGTTTCAGGAACTTGTTTGCACATGCAGTGGCAAAGAGGTGGCTCTGTGCAAAGTACTAGTAACAACTGCTTCCGTGAAACAAAAACACATACATTTCTGTAGGTTTCTGTAATATGAAAATCTGCATTCGAGCCTTTGGTAGCTCCCGGGAGAAGTGCACTTCTTGTGGACATGTGGCTGCCAGCCTGCAGACCTGGCTAGAGTTTGGGCTGGGTGTTTAACTCTGGCCTTGCAGGAAACACAGTATTCATTCACTTCCTAGCCTAAATTAAAACTTCCTGTCTTAGTCCAAAGTGACGTCCTCTTGGTCGGCCTCCACTGTTGCCCTTACTGACTGCTCTAGGATGGTGGCCATAGGTTGCTCTGAAGACCTGAGATATTTGAGACAGAAAAACATGGGGCAAGAGACAGCAGTACACTGAAGAGCATGAAACCTAACTGGACTGATTTGGAGAAAAACTGAAGCAGGAAGGAATGAACCAACAAGTCTATGATGGACAGATACAGCCTCTTTAAGAAAGACAGGCAGGGAAGAAAAGCAAGGGGTGTATCTTCTATAGGGAGGAGCAGCATGAATATATCTGGAAAGAGGAGACAGGCTGTTGAGAGCTTGTGGGTCAAGATCAGAGGACAAGCCAGTTTAAGGTAACACTGTGATGGGTTTGTTACAGATCATCTGATTAGGGTGACAAAGTCAATCAAGTCTTTAAACAATTAGAAGTCTCCAGATAACAGTGCTATTGGGAGAATTTAACCTCCCTGACTTCAGCTGTAAAGCCAAGACAGTGAGAAACAACAGGGTTGGAAAGTCTTTGGAGTTTGTTGAGGAAAACTTCTTAACACAGGTGGTGTATGGCCAAAGGGTGGGTGATGGTCTCATGGATCTGCTTCTCACAAACAAGGAAGAATTGGACAGGGATATGATAATCAACAGCAGCCTTGGCTGTAGTGGCTACAAGGAGCAGTGAACCTGACAGGAGTGAAGAAGACAAGCAGTGGAGCACAAACCTGAGGCTTCAGGAGAGGAAATTGCAGCATCCAAGTTAGGACATTACAGTCTGAATGGGTAGACAATGAGATGCATGAAAGACTGTTTAGATGACCAAACTCAATGCCCCTGGTTGCCAGTGGCAAGCGCAGTACCAAAGGGGCATATTCTAGGACCTGTCCTCTTTGACATTTGCATCAAATACCTGGAGGAGGTCTCATCACATTTGTAGATGACATCAACTTGGACAGTCCAGTTAATATGCTGTAGGGTAGGGCTGCTGTCCAGTGGGACCTAGAGAGGCTGGAGGAATGGGCCAATAGGAACATTATAAAATTCAAAAAGAATAAATGTAAAGTCCTAACTCCTAGCTGTCTCATCTCTGTCCTTAGAGGCTTTTGAAACCTCACTGGACAAACCCCTAAACAAATGGGTCTGAATTGAGGGCTAAAACTTGCTTTGAGCAGGAGGCTGGACTGAAGGTGTCTTCATGTCCCTTCCAACATGAGTAGTTCTGTGATTGCCTGGTATGATCAAATAATCCTGTGTTGTTAAACTTGATGGTTTTAAGAAGTTACTACCCCTGTGCTGACTATTGCCATCCATCAGCCAGCACCCCTACAGCTGGAATGCAGCTGGCGCATGTTCACGTTCATAGACCATTGCAAAACTGATCCCTTTTACCTCATATTGCAACAGACTACAAATGCATACGCAGCTAATTACTGTGTGTCAGTTGAAAGGGCAGTCATTTCTGGCTGAGGGCATGCTCGTGGCTTACAGCTTGCTGGGTTCATTGCCTACTGCCATCTGCTCTCCGCCATGGTTCACCTACAAGACCTCCCTCACTGACGCTGTATTAGTGCAAGCCAAATTATTGTAATTTTATTATCTGTATTGCCATACCATCCACAAACTCTGCTTAGGGGCCCGTATCCCAGCAAAACCAGCAAGCGAAAGGAAGGCCCTTGCTCCAAAGCACTGACTGCCCATGTGGGTGCCAAAGGCAACAGGTAGAAGAAAAAGCCCAGGAAGCCAGCTGGGCAGTAGTCTGCAATCTCAACCAGCGACCTCTGTGCTCCAGGTCCTTAAATGCCATCTCGTATTTCTTAGATAGTTGAGTGTGCTGCATCTGGCTAGCGCGTGATGTTTGCCTGTGACCATGTCCATATGGATACCTACACTCTACTCCTTTCCTTTGAAACGAGAGTGTTTTGCAATGGACTCCTGCTTTGGTTGGTTTGGAAAACAGAGACATATAGATACAAATCTAAGGTGATTAGTTTGAAAATGTCTATTTATAACTAACTCTGACTAAACTTGCTGGTTCCACTTATTTGTTTGTGTTTGGAATATTAGATCCAGTCTGAGCCAGCGGCCAGCTATATAGGTGCACATATATCTCCACTGCACAAATAAATCAAACTAAAGCAGCCCAGTTCTTGTAGACTGACATTAGGATAAGTATATCTTAAGAAAGTTCTTATTCAGACTTGGCTTCAGGCAATAAAACGTCATAGATGTATAACTCTAGTGAGTGAAATTTCTAGGGAGCAAATTAGGCTAAAAACATCTTCTAGAGACAGCTAGAAAGGAATCAGACACCACCCGAAAATAAGGCAAGTTATGCAGTAAATGTTTCATTTATTGGATTTCTTCCATTACTATTAGGGTTAAAAGATGTGTTGTCAATAAAAATGGTATATTTATGGAGGGCTCTGTATTTCAGAAGCCTATTTATTGTCATTCACTCCTATAGTGCTTGATATCACCTCATGATAAAGTGTGAATAATCCCTGCATGAATGCATATTTCTACCCATTAACGATTTTATTATTTGACAGAATTATCTCTAACAAAAGCACGAGGTAAAGCTGTGGTTTAGGTGCTAAAAGGGAGGTATGTTCCTACTGAGCCATAGCCATGACTTGGGAAGCAGAGCATGGATTGAGAGACATCAGGCTGTATTAAAAGGTTGAAAAACAATGCACATGGTTTTTTGGTACCTAATTTTCTGATGCGTCTTCACTGAACGCAGAAAAAAAGCCCACCCTATTGCTCAAATAACGCACTGTGACCTGGTCAGTATGTGTGAAATCTAAAGCCACAAAGAAATCTAGCAGTAGCACCATGATTTGGTTGTTTGTTATTTTCCCATTTGACAGCTTTCTTGAATTTTCACGTGTGCTTGTTACAGTCAATGCAAGTGACTGCAGACAGGAGCCACGGTTGCTGTTTTCATGCTGTCATCTTGCCTGCCCTAGAAAAAATTTTCCATCTTTGCTAATGCTGGAAGAACCAGTACTGGTAAGACACTGGGCAGATGTGTTTGCTTCAAGTTATTGGAACCTTTTCAATATTGATTTTTTTTTTTGGACATTCAGAACAGTTTTAATGATCCAAGATTATTTGTAAACATACGGACTCCTTTGAGCTGTAGATTCAAATCCCAGCCTGGTCAACCAAAGTCCTTTTATCTTTCCAAAATAAATAATTTGAATTTTACACATTGCAACCTACATAGGGACCTTTTGGAGAAGACTGTGAAAACAGATGACTCACCCCAAATATGTAAACATTACCCAGGAGATCCAGCTGGCAGTTAGCAGGCCATATTTCTCCAATAGAGACCTGGGCCTCTGGTGAGACATTACAGATTCCAGAACATTTTTCATAAAACAATAGATTTCTTTGGCTACCCCTGGTCAACCTCTTCCTTCTTCAGTTCATTGCAATGTGAACTGGCAGGCGAACCTGACACGCTTTTTCGCTGTTGCGGTTCATGAGACTGCAGAATTCCTGGGACCAAAATGTTGGGCCAAAGTGTAAAATGGTGACACTGTTGTCGGAAACCAAACCCCACGGCTCAGCATTTGGTATATTGTACCAAGTTGTGAGAGTTGCAAAAGCTTGGAGAAAGGCACTTCCACTTCTTCATCTGTGCTAGAGGTCAGCTTCAGCAAGAAAGCCAGCACCTCTTGAACTTGGAGCACCTGGCTTTGTCTCACCAGCTGTTACATAAAATCGAGTATTCAAACAATAAATCAGGTTTCATGCCATGGATTAGCCTGACTTCTTTTTTTTTTTTTTTAATATTTTGTTTCTTTCATTGTTAAACACTATACGTTTTTTAATCCAAAGTATCACCTGAGAACATACTACTCAACAGATGCTACTGACCCCTGGAGAGCTCTCACTTACCCCATTGTGAAACAAGACCTGATACATAAAGGGCAATGATACAAATCAGATGCGTAAGTTATCCAAAGTGACTTATACTACCTTAATTAAACCGTGTTGGTTTAGTAATCATTGTCAATCCTTGGACTTCACAATGACACTAGCTATAATTTGCAATTTGAAAACAAGTTGGAAGTTTGCAATAGGAAGAACTTGATGTTGCCATGAAAACTAGAAAGCAGCTTCCTGGCCCTTCACAGGGCTCCTCTGAGTCCATTGTGGTGGCAAAACTCCAGGTGTGAAAACACGCCCAGGAAACACCTTCCACAGCTCTGGGCCTTCCAGAGCCATCTTCTACACCCAGGACCACCACGTGGCATTGGGGCAAGCAACTCCAAGCTCCTTTCTACCAACACTTACTCACGTGACTAACATTACTTGCACGAGCAGTTCATGTGTGTCATCACCCTCACCAAACAGTCTGTCACTGGTGGTACTTGCACGTATGAGGCTCTACAGAATCAGGACCTTCTTCTGCAACCATGTTCAGGCAACAACTGGGTCTACCTTGCACGTCAACTTTTGATAATGCTTACTAAGTAGTTATCAACTACACTAGGACTGAAGCAAAAGCATGCTTGTTTTAAAAAAAAAAAATCCATAGCAGATTGTAAAAAGATCTTTGAAAAACAAAACAAAACTGTGCAAATGTTTTTGTTCATTTGGATCAAATTATAACACATGGCCCTGCAAAGTAAATAGGAGTCTGTCACATTTGTATTTCTAATCTCGTATTGTTCTGGGATATAAAGGCATTTTAAAAATCAAAAAGCAAACAAAAATGGAGAATATTTGTTAAGGTGTCACTCTGCAAGGCACTAGTCTGCAAAGACAGTAAGTACATAATCAGGGACAAATGGGGAGCGTGCATGCCCACAGACAGTTATTTAGTAAAATCTCTGAAAGTAAAAAGCAAGTTAGTCAAAAGACCAGTGGAAAAAGAAACAGTTCAATGCATTTGTACATTGAGTTAACAGTGAAGCATTTCATTAGTCATGTTTTTACTTGGAGTCTTAAAATAATCCCTTTTCTGTCTCCATATTCCCACTTAGACATTGTTCACAGACTTATTTATTTATGAAGTCTGAAGGTTAGTCCCTACCTGCTGAGACTAATTAGCCCTGTTCTTTGTGTCCTATGCAATCCTGTCTGATTAAATGTACACATTTGTTTTACTTCTTTTCATGCTTCCTTTCACTCTACTTCTGCTTTACTGATTAATATTAAAGTTGTAAGTTGCAGTGATTTTTTTATTTCTATTTTGTCTGCATCTTTCCCTTTAGTATGCAAATTTCTATGTGAACTTTTTAATGCCTGAGAATTCGTGTTAGCCTTGTCGATCTCCGTATTATTATTTTTATTATTCTTTTTATAGAAGACAGTTTAGCTGAAACCCCCAAACTCTCTAAATATTGCATGACAAATTGGCTTTGTTTTGGAAACCCTGTGTGCTGAATGACCCTTAGCATGAGCAGCAGGTTAGATTTCTGGAGGAATGTTTGGATTATTTAGTACAGCCTGTCCCTTGCTTTCAAACACCATTTCCATTAGGCAATTTACTAATTCCCATTGAAATTACTGTCTTCCCGCCCCCATCCCCCCTCCCCTCCTTTTGTTCGCTGCCCATGTTAAAGTTTCCAATTGACTCGCCCATTGTTACAATTTGTCACTGCTGGAAGATCAATTTGTTTCCCCCTTCCCCCCCTGGCCACATCAGATTCGGGGAGCCGATGCGGCTCCTCGCCCCGTTTCGCCGCCGCTGCCCCGGCCGTGCCCGCACCGGGACCGGCCGTCCCGCACCCTGCGGGACCCGCTTTCATCCCCCCGGCTGCGCGATGTTTAAGCCACCACAACTTTTCACTTCTGAAGTCTGGGAGTCCTTGATTCTCCGTCCTGCCATGCTAATTAACTTCTTAGCAGTCACATTCCTTTTCCTTTTTT
>VWZF01006236.1:777413-811931 GCA_013396755.1 Sclerurus mexicanus | reverse complement strand
TTTTTTTTTTTTTTGCACAGAGTCCTGCCCTAGCATGAAAAAACTTTGGGAAAAAGTGTACTTGTCTTGGAGTTTGCATTGCAAAAATGCCTGTTAGTGTTCAGCAAAGCACACTTATGTGTAGTTTCCTCAGAGCACGTACTCCCCTAGTTCAGTTGCCTTGTCTGTGATCATGGTGTGTGAACATGGGAGGGCTCTCTGAACATGGAGAAGTCTCCTTGTAGGCACCAGGAGGAGTTGGGAGACGATTTTCCTGGCAGTAATGCTGAATTGCTTATGCAGTCTCGGAGCATAGAGTGGGGTTTGTGTGTTGGACAGTCTCATGTTCAGGTTGAACAATGTCTCCATTTTTAGATGAAGCTATTTTGTCTCAACCATTGATGGTTTGCAGACCAGTTATGATGTCTGCCGTCCTGAAAGAGTACCCAGAGTGGTACTAATTGTACCAGGACTAGTTGTTGATGAGAATGTCCTTGTTGCAAATGATGGACCTCTCTTGAATGTGGCTTTCTCAGTCTTATCCCTCTTTTCTCAGCTGGTAATTAATTTCTTGGTTTGGTAATTTGTCGGTAACTGGCATCTCTTCAGTATTGAGTGCTCTGTAGTAATTTTGCATCACTGAGAAGTAATTGCTGGCCCTATAAATTCACTGATGTCAATTTGCCAGGTGGATAACCTTTGCTGTTAGACTGCTATGACCAAGTTAGTCACAACAAAGCGTCACTAGATCTACACTCCATGTCCTGGCTGTGGAGAAAGAGGGCTGGAGGAAGCTGATTTGAAGTCACAGTCACAAGCCGGAGCTTGTGACAGCAGTAGAAAGCTTTTATTTGATTTCACAGCTATGTAAAATCTAGCTCAGCCTGGAAGGGCAGCTAGTGAGTTTAGCTGAGGTGGCAGTGCAGAGCACCCGATGTCCTTCTCTTATTGTGTGGCATTTCCTCAGTCCTGCTCTGCCTGGCCCCATTTTGCTTCTCTACCTCCTATTGGGGTTGTTTCTTAGTGCAAAAGTAAGTGGTTTGGAGGTGCTTCCCTTCCTGGGAGCTGGTGGTGCAAACACAGCCTCGATCCTTCACATGCTCTGGGTTTGCCTCCATATCAGCCCTCTGAAGAGTTGTCCTCAGCCCAGCTGGGTCTGTAGGTTTTGAGCTTGTACAGTTGTGGCCTAAATTGTGATCCCCTGAGGAAGCTTATGAAGTTTATTTTGGAAACAAAATACTTGGTGAAGCAGGAAGGAGGCTAAAAGAAATACTGAAAAGGTGGTATAATGAGAAGCAAGTTTTTAATTTATATTCTCTCCTCTTGCTCTGGTTTGTGGATCTAAGTAGAAAACTGGCTGTTTTTTGAAAATCTCAGGAGTTGCCTATCAGCATTTGCACACACCTAAATACTTTTTTTCCCCTGCTCCTTGGCCATGTTAGCTACTGCCAGAAGGAGTGAGCTGAATTCCCACTCTTTTCCCCCCTTCACCTGCTGTTGGAATTGTTTGTTAAATTCCAATTATGGGCCTTGTTCAACACCTGTACAAACCCACAGCCATTGTTAAGTGAATAATTTGAGGACAATGGGGTTAATGCAGGTGTACACAAGAGCAGAATTTGGATTGCAAAGTCTTTTTATTACTTTGTGTGCATAAGAAAGAGAAACGAATTCAGCTCAATTTTCTGATCCCAGATAAAATTTGTAGGACAAGAATTTGGAGGAGAGGTAAATGGGGAGGGGAAGAATTTTTTGAACATGTTCAGACATGGCACTGAACACGTATGAAATGGAAAGTCAGAAGGAAATAAACACTACACTCCTCTTTCCTCCCTACCTCACCCTCATACCACTTTCATGGAGTCACTTTTCGGGGGATAGCTGCATGAGGCTGGTTGGTAATGATCTTGCACACTGATTGCCTTCAGAGTGATCACATCTAAACCTGAATGTTTGCACAGAACTGAGGTGCTGGGACACTGGTGGTTTTTGGTGCCAGCAATCACCATCCCCAGTTGCACCCTGATACAATCAGTAAGTTGCATTAGGTGTACCTTCCCATGGGTATGCTGTGTTTGGTAGGAGCAAAGTTAGGGGAAGTTGGGCTGTTTGATGCTCAAGATGTATTTTTTTCTGAAGCTGAAGATGTGTGTAGTCTTCAAAGGTGACCTGCTGTCCCGTGCCACCAGAGTAACCCTCCTGAGATGGTAAGAACATCTGTAAAGCCACAAGGATGAGGTGCTAGAGCCTGTAGGACATCTTTTGGTATTTTGTTGTGTTGATGCAGAGAATCACAGTTTTGTGTAACTTCCTCACTATCTAACAAAGGGCCATCTTTCTTTGGGAAAGTTCCAGTAAAGGCTAAAGGACCTTCATGCAGAATGGAAGCCAAGATCCATGTCCCTGCTGTCACAAGTGGTTGTAAATTGAAATTAGTTTCTTTTGCAGTTTCATTTTACTTCAGTTTCTTTCCTACTCATGGGAGTTCCTTCAGGCACAGATCAAACTTTCTCTATTATCTTAAGTACTCTGTGCATTTGGGTGCAATAAACTAATAGGCAGGAATAGTTGTTAGTGGTCAGATAAATGTTCAGATCAGTTTATCCTCTCAGTGATTCTCCTGTTAGAACTAATCCTGACTGCTACAAATAGGTTTGGTATTTGGCATTTCAGTTTATGTAGGAGGGAGAAAAAAGCTGTTGCCTGTGAAATGGTTCAGAAGTTACTTGCTGTTCTTTTTCAATGAGTAATAACTCAGCTGAATGGCACGATGGGAGGCTCAGGTATGGACTGTTTGATCAAGAGGGAAATTGGTAGTTCCCTGTCTTGGCTGTGCACCAAGGGAATTGTAGGTGTACCTGTGCTCAGAGGAGGACTAGTTATCTTTAAACACTGTCAGACATATCCTGGAGAAACAATACAAGTTCTTTATTGAAAGGTAATTTGAAGTTATAGAAAGAAGTATTTCTCACTGATTTGAGGTTGTCTGGAAGGTGGCTAAAAATAGTCTTTCAATGAGGTGTCATGGTTTGAAGCACTAGAGATACATATTTTTCTCTTTGGTGGGTGGTGTGACCTTCTCCTGCCAAGGAGTGTAGTTGCACTAGGATAATGAGCAGTGATTTGTCCTAAAACTTTAAGTAGATTAACCTCTGAATTGCAAACTGCTGAGGTGATCTTATTTCTGGCAGGTGATATAAGCTAGTGCTTATAGTGGTTCTTTGCCTTTGCAATCATGTGGATTTCACTGAAACAAATCAAAGACTTATGATGCAAGTAGAGGGAGGAAATTAATTTTTAAAAATTAATTTAATGATTTTGTTTTGTATAAATGGGAACTAATGGAAGATGAAGTAGGTGTTAGTTTGCTTTTCCTCGGTGCTTGCCAATACAGATTGTATTGACTTCTGCTGTTTCTTTGTTACTTTGTTAGTAGCGTTGTGTACCTGCCTTAGAGATTGGTATTGTTCAGCCTGTTCCATGCTCTCTACAGTCACTGCAGTGTATGTTTTGTTTAGTTTGTTGGATAGCAGCTGTGTGGGGTCACCTTGGAGTTCACTGGAGGCCCTTTTTGAGCAACTAAAAAACTTCTTTCTGCAAAGGTAGTAGTAAAACTTGTTCCTTTCCTGGGAATGATTGAGCTTGGAAGGTGGGCGCTGCCTGGCATCTTCTTCTCTCTGATCCTGACGAAGACCAGGGTCCAGTATTAGCTGATTCTAATGTATTCAGGGTGAAAACCAGGGGAATGTGGCTCTGGGATGGAAAAATGGCCCTGCTGAAAAAAGCCAAAGAGTGATGTCCTATTAATGATGAAGCCAGAGAAGCAGTTAACATCTGGTGTTATTTGAGTGCTTTAACAACTTGGAGGAACACTGCTCACTTAAACCAAGTCCCAGATTTCATTTACACTTCTGGGCTTGCAGAACCTTACAGAGTGGTTCCTCCAAGTATTGCAGTAGAAATACTTGATTTTAATCAAACCAGCACATCAGTGTAGTCATAGGTACCAAAATCTTGGAACAGTTAAAAATGGAAGAGGGAAATGTTTCCGAACTAAAATGAAGCTGACTTTTGTGTAGTGTTTTGGATAGCTTAACAGCTACAAATTTATGAAGATATAATTAGCTACTTTTCAGGGTAATAGTTCATTTTTAGCATAAACCTCTCTTTAAAAGCTTCAGTAAATGTTTACAGGTTTTATACAAGTAGTATGGCAAAACTGTGCTGTAAGCCTTGAAAATATTTAAATAGAGCTGATTATGAACCAGGGGTTTAGTGCAGAAATCTGGAAGAGATTGATAGGGAAACTGTTAGTATCTGTTATATATCAAAATAGTATATTAATATCTATAGAACATCAATATTTATAATCTATATAACACCAATATCTATAATGTTAGTATTTTAAGGTTGATAATATACATAAATATGTGTGTGTGTGTCTATATATATATAAGATGTCTTTTTCTGCAAACTTGAGGTTGTGGCAACATTTGAGAATCAAGTGTCTGATTATTTTCTCATCATTTGGGAGGATTTTTTTTTAAGGGAGGGCCTTCCCATCTGAATGCGAGAACAAGCACTGCTGTTAGATTCTGTGCTTGGTGGTCACTCTTTGTATGAACGTGCTGTGTGGTTTCCTCTAAATGACCTGAAATTAGGCCATTTAAAGACAGGACTTGCAGTATTGCTTGGCCATCTAAAACCATGGGCATGACTCTGGGACCAAGTAGCATCAGTTTCCTGGCTCATGATTGTGAAGGTGGGTGCTTGTGTGGGAGAACAGAGACATTTCTTACATAAACAGAGATTAGTCCATTATATATGCATTTTTCTAAATTTGTGGTAAGCTGGGCTTTGCTCCTCCAAAGCACATCAAGATGTGATCCACTGACAGCTGGAACTCTAAAGGTAGTGGCTTAACTGCTTTGTCTGGGACTTGTCATGCACAGAAGCAGGTAAACTGTGGCTTGGTGCTGGCTTGTGGGATAATACAGCTTGGTGCTGACTTGGCCATGTGGGACTGTCTATGTGAGACTTGAATGTGCCCTGTGCCCAAGTATCCAGTGCATGCTTATGGTGGTTCACTGTGGTCCCTAGGGCAGCAGGGTGGTCCTGGCTGGGAAAATTCTGCTCGCGTCTTGGATATATTCTTTGACATTATTCCTTGAATAAATGTGGGCCTTTAAGCCAAAGTGCTTGTGCAGTGTCTGTGTCCTGCTCTAAGGGAAGGCTCATGCCCAGTGAGGATCACTGCAGCCCTGGGCAAGGGGATGGCTCTGCAGGCTGAGTTTCAGTCTCAAGTCCCAGTACAGCCACAAGCCTTTATGAGAGATCCTGATGAGCGTTTGGGCCCATGATATTAAATATGCCTCTGGTAATATAATCAGCTGCCACCCACTACTCAGCTTCTAAGCTGATCCTAAAATAACCTTTGGTAGAGTGACACATGTGAAGCTTCCCTCCCCTCCTGTTTAATCTCCTGTACACAGCCCCAGTGTAATGTTTATATGACAGTCATAAGGAAGGCTCTGTAGGTGTATCCAGGCCTTTTATGAGAGCATGACACGACATCAGTTTCTACATTTATCTCCCTGCTCCTTGACGTTCTTGTCTCTGCCATGCTTTCAGTTTTGAAATGAGAAGTGGTGTGGAGCTGCTCTATCTCATGGATGGGGTGTGAGCTTCCACTTTTCCAACTTGCTGAGTGCTCAGTGTGCTTTCTGAGGACACATGGTTTGGACTTTCCCTTCTTTCCCTCCCTTCCGCTGCTGATCTTTCACAAGAATAACAAACCACGGGCGGATGTTAATGGCTCCATGCATAGATTATATGTATGTGTATATATAGGCTGTCTGGTTCCTGAGAAAACTTTATTGGCATAAATTTGGAATATTTACAAGTGGCAAATTCATTGGTGAGATTATGCAGACCAGACTAAATGAGCTCTGAAGGGCATTTATAACACCTTCAGACAACCAGCCTTTTCGTTTACAGCAAAGTG
This sequence comes from Sclerurus mexicanus, assembly GCA_013396755.1. Classification (NCBI taxonomy): domain Eukaryota; kingdom Metazoa; phylum Chordata; class Aves; order Passeriformes; family Furnariidae; genus Sclerurus; species Sclerurus mexicanus. The sequence continues at coordinate 805,948 of VWZF01006236.1, read as the reverse complement.
GTTTATATGCATGTGTGTGCATGCATATATGTATATTTAAAGTGTAGGTATGTGTCAATGCCTTTTTTCTTTCTTTGAAATACAGAAGCAGCATTAATATTTCTGCTGCTGGCTGTCCATAAAAAATACAGCAACCCTGGAATGATCGGGGAGCTGTTGTGTGACTGCAGTATGGGGATGCCTGTAATTAAGGCCACTTTTATAAAGTGACATTCCTAGGTGGTCAGCCAGGCCCCCCTGAAAGCTCCTGAGGGACTCTTGGTAGTGGTGAGGTTTTGTGTGTGCTTTGCTGGAGTTTGAGGGGCATCTTCCCATGCTGGGTAGTGGAATGCAGCTTCTTGGGCCAGTGCTGGTAACACTTCAGACTCGCAGTGCTCATAGAGAGCACACAAGAAATGTAACTTAAAATCCTTTGTTTTCTTTGGCCAACTGCTTGAGGGGCAAGAGGAGAAGAGGAGGAGGGTAGAAGAGTGGAGAGCAAGAAAGTGCCCTTTTGTAGTAGATTGAAACAAAACAATATTCAAGAAACACTGGTAGTTTGAAAGCAGCTTGGAGGGTTTGTATGTTAGAAGTAGTCCCAGCTGAGAGACATCGCTGAGCAGAGTTCAAGCAAGGAGGCCAAAGGTGCAGCATAAATATAGTTTGTCAGATTGTTGCTGAAATAAATGAATATTATTCATGCAGTAATCATAACTACTTACATGGCATAAATACAGTCATTGAGTGATGCCACAGAGTACTTAATGACTTGTAGTCATTGTGCCTTTTGACCTGGAAGGAAAAGGGCATGATGATCCTCTTCCAATTATAATCAATGAGCCTTACTATTGATCTGTGGGAGACCTTGTAAGTGTGAACAGTGGGGATGGATGGTGTGGAGTAATGTCTGGGGGAATAAGTCATTGATGGACTATTCTGTTTATTTAGCTTTGATGGTAGTGTAGCACTTGGCACTCACTTGCTTTGTGATTTTTAATGTATTGTCTTAACTCCAAATGAATGTTTAACAAGGCTGTGCCTAGTAATTTTACAAGTAGCCTTAGGAATTCATTCATTGTGTTGCAGCGTTTTGCACAAGAGCTGAACTGCTAGGAGAGGTGGAGAGAAGGTATGGCAGCCTGTCCAAGAGGACACCTTGCTTGGCAGAGGGAGAGGGTTGATGTTCCTTGTCTGTAGTCCAACTTGCTTTTGAATGTATTTTTATTGGCTAATCAATGTACAATAGGAATCCACTCCCTAGTCAATTTAAGCACCACTTAATTGAGAAATAAATGATAACCACATTATGCTTTGCTAGTAGAGAACATTTCAGGGTGATTATGGATGCTCTGCTAAATTTTTTGGCACCCCTTGAGTGAGGCTAATTGCCTTCCCTCAGGGCGGCTCCACAACCTTGCTTAGCTTCCTGGCCTTGATGGAGCCAATGAGAGTTTTCCTGTTGACATTTTTTTTTCTTCCCCAATTCTTATTTTAAAGAGGGCTGTTGTATACCAGCCTTTGTCTGTGGTGCTCTGCTTTTCCAAAGCAGGACCTACTTTGTCCGCTGTGTCTGGTTGGTTGGCTCTTGGCCAAGACTCTTTGCAGAGGGGTGTGGATGCACTCCATGTCTCCGAATCTAGTCCTTCTGTGCTGGAAGGCTGTTTTGCTGGGGACTTTGCTGGGACAAATGAGCAAACCTTCAAAGCTATGATGGCCCTTTGCCCTTTAGCTGGTCCAGTACCCTCTGCTCTTTCCAAGCAGCCTGACCTCAGCTGTGCTCCACTTGCTGGTTGCCTGAGCTCACCCGCCGTGGGAGAGCGGTTCCAGCACAGCAATCCACGCTGCTCTGGGACAGGGCTCTGACCGCTCGAAAAAGCTGGATTTTTTTCAGATCCGGCCTCTTGCCAGCATGGTGCATGCCCTTCAACAGCCAGTGGAGTTAGCAGTCACAGCGGATGGATATCCATGAGCGTTAATGAGGAGCTGGACGAGGGAGCGCTGCGTCAGACAGGAGCAGAGCAAGCTTTGTTTAATCAGCTTCTCAAGTCCAGTCTCCAGCTACGACAACTGATTTGCAATGGAAGCCGTCAGGACAAGCTAGGATACAAAAGCCTGAGGATGTGTTATTCTGCTTGGCTTTGAGGCTTTACGCTGGCTGCTGGTGATAGCTGAGACTTATTAAGTTAAAAAAAAATAGCCACTTACTAGGTGCTCTGCTCAGTTCCTGCTCCCTGTGTAGACTTTTGGCTGTGCTGTACTCAGTGTTGTGTCCAAGACACCATCAGCACTGATCTCCTGTTGTGCCAGGATGTCAGCCTGGCACCTGTGCTCCATGGCTGGATCTGAGCCTGCTTGGTCCTAGAGTAGGAAGTCTCCTCTTTTGAGGGATTATGACCTGTCTTGGAAAGGAGACTAGATCTAAGACATTGAGAAACTTTTCAGTGGTCTTCATAATTTCTTGGATACTGGTGATGCTTTCTCGTACTATCTGAGCTTGTGTGGGACTTGTGGTATGTGTTTGTTTTTGCAGATATGCTGACAATTAAGGGGTTGCATTGCCTTTATTTCTGCTCTGTTCAACCCCGGGCTAGGGGAACAGGCTGTGTGCAATTTATAAATAAATATTTATTATTTTGAGTGATGACTGAGAGAGAGGGTATTTCCTGGCTGTGAATAGCTGGAAGAGTTGGAATCTGCCGGCTCTGGGGTGCCAGGCGATTCCCAAACTTGGAAGTCGTTATAACTTTTTTTTCTCTATGACCCCTGCCCTTCTCTCATGTGCACACCTGTGCCTTGTTTCTGTGCCAGCTTGGCAAAAAAATAAACACCCTGTTGAGATTGGTGCCCCTTCCATCATGCAGGTAAGTGCCTGGTTTGCACAAGAATAGGGGTAGCTTTGTTGCCTTGTTGCCGATAAGGGTGGTAAGGGTCTGTCCCAAAGACATTACCCCATACCCACAGCCTTCAGTGGGGCAGGAGTAACGATTGCAAAACTGGGTCCTGATTCTTGCCACAGCCTTGTCTGCTGCCACCACTTCCCTGCCCAGCCGCCGGGGTCAAGTGCTGGGAGCGCAGTGGGAATGCCGTGCTCTCTTTCTACCCATTAAGTGTTTAGGACATTGGGATTTCTTTCTTCAGAGCTTGACAGGCACAAATCACCAGATGATGGGCTTGTGTGGGAATTGATGTCTTTGAGTGGTTTTGGAGTTGTTGATTGGGTGCTCCTGAGATGTTGGGAAGCCCTCCAAGGGAATGACCCATGGGAGTGATGCCAACTGTACTTTCAGAAGTGACCTGAGACACTTGGAGCTGTTCCCAGTGTTCGGAATTATCCTGAAATACCAGCATGATGGAAAAAACAAATGTAGAATTGCTAAATGTATGTTGTCCAAAGATTTTTGCGAGCTGTTGTAACTCTGCTTTAAAGAAAAAAAAAAAAGGCCCAACAAAAAAACCTCAGTGGCCCCCTCATGGTTTTCTTGAGCTGAGCATCAGACCATGGTGAGTCTGCTTCGTCTCCCTGTGTAAGCCATGCATCAGAACAATACAAAAAAAGAAAAAGCTGAAAATAAAAGAAGTATTTGTAATTTTTTTGGAGGAGGCAGTGATGGTATTAGAACAGAAAATGCGAACCAGAGACACAAAATACTGTAATTTTTTTCAGGGCTTTGATTTGTATCTGATTTAAATTTTAATGTAGAGACACAGAATGATGTTTTCCAGGTTCCAGTAAGGTTTTGGTGTATCTGCTTTCTATCCGTGTGGAATTTCCCCTTGCCACCTCCAAAAGGAGAATATTCTATTTACCATTGCTTTAACTACTTTTTGATCTGAACTTAATCATCTTCTTTTACAGTGTTTAGGTTAAAGAGGTTTTTATGGTGTTCTGGTATTGGCTTTGAAAACCTTCAGTCATTGATATCTTTGTTGCTCATTAAGTACTTTTTAATTTTTAAACTAAGACTACTATCCAAATGTTGGTTTCTATTGGTGGAGATCTTTTTCTAATTATGGGAAGAGCTCCTACGTTTTCAGCCAGCTAGCTGAATTTCTCAGTTAAATGGTGTACAGCAACTAGCATTGCGTGTTAGTATATAATTGGAGACAAAATGATATTTTGGAAAATCAGTTAGAAAGGGATTTTCTTTCTCTTCCTCTAAACCAGAAAGGGGAAAACTAGCCAAGAATTCATCACATTCATAGTTAATAGTATAGATACTGATGTACATTGCTGTTTGAAATTATCATTGCTGTGCCCCAGATAACCCCATGTTTGTAATGGGACCTGATGTGGTATTAGATTTACTCGACTCTAAGGAAATGTTTCTTTTAATCTGAGACAAGATTTCTTATACAGATTTGGAAAGGCAAATGATGTCTTGTTTAATGGGTGAAATCCGCCCTCCAAGAAATGCATGGTATTTTCAAACCCAGAACTCATGACTTTGCCTGCAAATATTTTGAATGTTATTATGTTAGTTGAAGCACTTCACTAAAAATTGGGACTCATGAGTGTTCTGCCTTATCTCTCCTAATACATCAAAATCTGGAGCTAGAGCTTTCTAGTGCTGGCTACCCAAGCTGAGAAGTTCAGGGCTTCATCTTCAGTGGTGCTCGGCTTTTGGTAATTGCCCCTGCAAATGCTGGTGGGTTTGTGGATGTGTCACCCATCAGAAAAATAGTCTCATTTTATCATCTGTCTAGACTTGCCTCTCTGCTTGAGTTTGCAGGGCTGCAAAGTCAGGTTAGCTTGCATCTGCCTCCCAGGCTGCTGGGTTTGCATTTGGGAATTGGTATGAGGCTTGTGTGTGCAAGTGAGACATGTTTCCAGAGTGCTGCTGCCGTCCTGGACAAGTGGGGTGCAAGCCCCGGTCCTTCAGCATTTGCCATAAGCAAATGGTGTAGCTGGAGGGCAGAGGAGCTTGCACCATCCTGCGCTGCCCGGGGCTTCTCCCCCCAGGCCACTCGCTGGGCGATGGGATGGTTTTATGTCAGTCGAGTTCCAGCTTTTTTTCTGGTAAGTATTTGCCAATTGAAATTGAAGAATTGTGGGCACAATTCATCTTAGCGCACAGAGAGCAGCGGGTGCAAGCAGAGCTGACTGGGACCAGACATTGACATACGGGCCGTCATCAAACTAATTGTTGTTTGAATTACCTGTTATGATCCGATGACAAATCTGCTTCACTCCTGCCACTGGAGCAGAAAATGTAGCTTGAATTGGCGTGATGTTAGCAAGTGTAAACTGTACTTCAACAAGATGGATAAACCCAATTATGGGGCAGACCTGCAGAGAGAAAATCCATTTAAATCTCGTAATGTTAAGCAGAGCTGTGTTTAATTCATTTGGACCAATTTGGGAATGATGTATGAGTGTTGGTGAACATTAGTCAAAGGGAGAAGGGCCGGAGAAAGAGATGCAGTGCTCAGGCAGGATGGCAGAGGAGAGCTGCACCATCTCAGCAGTTAGCACTAATGGCCAGGGAAGGCTAAAATGACAAAAAGATGTACTAACTGCTTGTAGGAGAACAGCCCAGTGTAAATGAACCAATAAGAGAAACATATGGAGCAGAAAGAAGGTGTAGTATTTTTCTTAAAACTATTGATCCTTCCCATTGAGAAGGAAATATATATAAATTGAAAGCAGCATTTTGTTGGTGATTTTTTTTAATTGACTGCTACAGAAAGTGTGAAAGGGTTTTTTTATTATTTTCTCCCCAACTTCTTGTTTGTTTGTTTTTTTTTTTGGGGGGGTTTTAGAAAAGATTTGTCAAAATGGAAGGGAGGAGAAGGGAGGAGGCAAGTTTTTTCTTTTATTTTTTATTATTATTTTTTTCAAGAACAAAGGGTAGGGACTGATCACTTCCTCACAGTTGTTCGTAGTGCTGTGATTGCTTTGTGTGATGTATTCAATGTGTGCTTATTCAGAGGTTTTCCCGCTACATCTTTCTGTATTTTAAAAGAAAATTAAGTGCGGTGTTGTGCAGGCAGCTTGATTGACGTGTTGCAGAGGACGTGGATGTTGTACAATAATGGCCTAAGAAGCTGTTACTGCTTATTTACTGGTTTAATACCCAAAATGTGTGTGCTAGGCAGTTGTAAAATGCTGCGAAAGATACAAGTGAACAGTCTCATGAAGGAATTACTTTGGTAAGATGGAAGGGTTGAACAGTGAATGTATTTGACTCCGTTTTTTGTGGTCTTCAGTGGGTTCCAGCAAAGCTAACATATTCTGTCCCATTTTGGATAAAAAACCCCATCTTATGTTACTCATTTATGGTCCTTTCCACAAAACTTAAAAGTAGAGAATAAAGAGGCAACGTTCCTGTTTGCATCCCTCTGAGCCTGTGCATGCCTTGCAGGGCATCCACTTGCTTCCCTCTCATCATCACAGTGCTCTGCTCAACTCTTAGGACTGCTGGTAGCAAATAACATGGGAGAAGGGAACCTGTCCCAGGGTATGGGTCTCAAAGTTTGGCTATTGAGATCGGATAGTAATTTTGTGACATTTGTAAAAGCTATTAAAGCTGGAGCGAAATAAGCAGCTGCAGGTATGTAAAATTTAGGAAATCTTAGTCATTAATTTCTGGTGCATCTCAAAGCTTGCTGTAGTAACAAAAGTGATTCTGCAGGACTTTGGATAAAATACAGAGAGAAAAGTTGGTCTTTTTCAGTCATCTGTACTTAAGGATTATTAATTTTAAAGGCGTGATTTCCTTTTGGTATCTGTTAAATGTGAGTGATTAAAAATATTTCCAAAGAGTTTTTTTCCTGTACTTGGGACTCTGAATGAACAGCACTCCATTGTAATGAAGAGAGATCAATCAGCCTTTTTGGGAAGGGTGGTAGACAGTGTTCCTGTCTTGTCCTGAAAGTCCATTTAGCCTTGGTGAAAACAACTTGAGAAACCTACTTTGAGGGCATCAAAGGGGTTGAGCTCCAAGTTGTTTAAAAGGCTTTAGGTCTAATGTGTGTGTCCGTTTTATCACGAGCACTTAGTGGTGCTGGCAGAAAGGTGGGTTTTTTTGGATTTAACCACGTGGTAATGGTCAGAGGAGCAGCACAATTCACTGTGAGCTGTGACATCGAGGTGTAGCACTGTTAGTCAGAGGGTCTGTGTGTAGGTAGGTCCTTCTGGAGAGCCTGGAAGAATCTGTATTAAAATGACAATGTCTAACACGCTGTGAGTATCACATGAGCTTGTTTCTGGCACCATCACTGTGGGCGAGCCCTGTCACTCACCCCTCCCCTCGCTGCGGGATCAGCAGGGACAGCTAAAAAGCTCTGGGGACTTCATGGTAGCTACTCTTACATTGTCAACACTTCCTCTTCTAATCCCTGCTCTGAGAATAACCAAATATTCAGACTTAGCAACTGTTTTTCCTGCCTAGTAACTTCATCTTCCACAATGTCTGCCTTTGAGAATGTATCCAGATTGCCCAGTGAACCTCTCTGAGTGTGTGTGCATGTGGTTTCTTTTTTCCCCTTGTGGGTCATTCTTTTTTCAGTCCAAAAAAACTGGCCTGCCAGTGTTATGCTTTGGAATTGCTTAATACTTTTTTTTTTTAATTGTAAAATTGTTTTTATTCGTTTAAAACAAAACAAAACCATGAAGTGCAAACAAGAGGAATTGAGGGCCTTTTGGTGTCCTGAGATGTTTGCACATTGCACAGGAACATTGGGTTCATGCTTAATTGAAAGGTCGCTGTTTGTTTAATGAGACAGCTGTCTGCTGGATCCTAGATGCTGACGTAGGAGTCACTCTTAGTTTGGAGAGCACAGGTCATATGGAATGTGTGTGTTATAGGGATGTAGTACTTAATCCTGCGACTGTTCTGTAAGAAACATCATTCAGCTGATAAGGATCTTGGACGTGGTGTATTTTAAAATGGGAGGAAGGATGCAGAAGTTGTTGAATGCAGAGAGTTGGGATGGCTCTTGAATGTTACAGACAGTTCTGTTTATCCTTTAGCCTGGTTGTCTCTGCCTCAGTTTGCCCATCTATGAAATAGGACTAACAGCTGCTTACCTAATACTTAGCCTGAGGCAGAAGGTCATATTCACTGTATTTTGGAAAATGTGCTGTCTTGAAAGGACTTTGGAGAAGCTGGGTTAAAGTAAGAGCTGAATAAAAGGAGAACTGTTTTTTGGTGGTTTTTTTTTTTCTTTTTTGTTTGTTTGTTTAAATATTCCCTTCCCCTGAAGGTCTCTTTTCTTTTTGACTTCCGAACAAAATCATATGTAAAAACATAAGCTGCTGATTGATTATGCCAGCTGACAGTTTTGTCAGAATGGGAGCTGTGTATTTGGCCTTCTTTCTTGTCTCTCCTACCAGATGCTGATTGTATTCAATAATTATGTGTACAAAAGAATTTTCATTATGGCATTGTGGTTTCATGTTCTCAGAAACGTTTGGAACAGGGTAGCCAGAAGAAGCCAGATTGCATGATACACTTCAAGCTTTGTTTCTTCCTGACCACATGCACATTTTTTTTTTCCCCCCCTCTCCTCTAAAGCCTGAGCAAAATCTGTATTGATTATAGCAATTTCATGGAAAATCCCACTCCAGGTGAGTAGGGTAGTTTTACTAAAGAATGATACTTTTCTTTCCCCTGTGCTGTCAGACTTTAGTCCTGCTGTAGTGCTCTATGGTCAAACCCAAAGACACAAGAAAATGAATACATAGGACTAGGGTCATATATACCACCAAGGACTTGGCTTCTTGTTCTTGCAATCCTGTAAGAGACCATGTTCACACAAAATACTTGTGCTTGACATTTGTCTTGGAGTTTTAACAGAGTCTTAACATTTCTAAGAGCTGTTTCGGAGCAAATTGCAGATCTTGTAACTTTTAGATGTTAAACTCCCATTTTTATAACAACAAAATAAGTTTATTTTTAATGGTGACGAACTGTAGCAATTCAACTTTTGCAGAGCTGCCTGTAACCAAATCTCAGCAAGGGAACTGTGAATTTTACCTCAGTAACTTTGTGAAAATGTACCTGGAAATGTGTGATGCTGTGATTATTTGTTGTTTTTTCTTTAAAATTTTAACAAGAAACAAGCAGAAATGCAAAAGGAAAAAACACCCTAATATCGCAACATGTCAGGGAATAGAATAACGAATAGTTCTAGCAATGGCATCAACTTTCATTTGCTGCTTGTATTTAGTGTTTTCCCATCTTCTGACTTTTCTGGTCAATCGTACATTTTAAAGTGTAAAAGAATAACATGTTCTAAGCATACAGGGTGGGCAGTACTGCTGGGTAGCCTTGTTGGAAACCCAGCACTTCATCTTTGGGGAAAAGTTCAAGCTAGCTATCGTGACTATTATAAGGCAATTATATTTTTGCATATATCATATTTAAAGATATTACAAAAGATCTGTGTTGACTCTACACTTTTGTGTACTGTTCTGCAGTTAGAGTGATGGGAATCTCTATTATGTTAGGAGTTGGGTTTTTTGTTTGTTTGTTTTCCTTCCCTCCCCCCCCCTCCAATAAGTATGCAAAATATTGGTTTCATTGATGTGTGAATTGAGGGGAACCCGATGCATTGGTTTTCTGTCAAAACCACAAGCAAAGTACATAGGGTTTTGATTTCTGCTTTAGTGGTTCTGTTATCATTGTTATTTACAGCGAGAGTGGCTTTTTATCTTTGAGTTTGTGCTCTTTAGCCTACTTTGCAATTGAGTTCTTGGTTTTGTGGTTTTTATCAGCAACGCTCAGCCTAGCTTTTAGAGTTCATAATTTGGCTGTTTGCAAGTCCTATTTCTAGCTTGATCTTTCAGCCAGATAAGTAGAAAAAGTGCTTGAGAATTACTGTAGGGTAAAATTCCTCCCCTTGACCAGGAGATAAACTAGGTGGAGGCAGAACATCTCACTTTCGGGAAAGCTACCTAAGGACAGGTCTGCTGACTTTAAGACTCTCAAGGAATCTAAAACTGGTTGAAGAGCTGTTTCTCTCGGAAACCTGTACATGTTTAATGTCTTGCTGATTCAGGATATAATTAAATTCTTTAAAAATCACAATTAAAAGAATTAAAGTATTTAATTTCTATTTCAAGTTACTTTTTGAATGCTATTTTCAGTAGTGCTTTTATTTCATATTGCCTGTACAAAATGCATACTGGGGAAGAAAAAATAGCCATGACCTTTTAATATCCCACCTGAAATCTGATTGTGTTTGGAAAGTGAAGAATTTGTGCTTTTTAAATTTACCAAGCACAAAACCTCTTGTGTTTTCATATGTTTGAGAGCAGTGGAAACCTCTTGAAGGTGAAAGCTAATGTTCTTTTTCTAGCATCATGCTCCCAAGATCTTATACTGTTTAAGCAACATCACGTATTGTCAGGCATAGAATAAAACTGAGAAATAAAAATTTTGTTTGCTCCCATCAATAACCTTAGGAAAGTCAGTAGTGATGAAAATACTTTATTCAGTCCCTACTGCCCTTCAACCCCTTGTACACCATACTGGATCCTTCTTTGTGGTAGACTAACTTTTGTAAGACAGTCTTTCACTGGACATGTCTCCATTTCCATCTTGATATTATCAAGTCAATAATAATATTGGATTGAGAACTGAAGCTATCAATTAATTAATTGGTGATTAAATTAAATAATTGGTGATAAAGAAATTAATGGTGCTTTCTAGTGCAGCCTTAGTGTGACCATAAACACCTTCTAGAAGCTTTGTTTTCTACTTGACATCTTCCTGGAAAGTAGAGGAGAATTTCTGTATCTAGAGCACAGCTGAATTGCATCCTGCAAAGCACGCATGATTCTAGAAACCACATGTGATTACTTGAAAATACACTGAAGAGATCAAGGTGGCCCAGGCATAGTTGGGGCCCCTGGCCTGGAGTGGTGGAGGCTATACTTTGATATAATTTATCTTCCTGGGGTTGGGAAGCAAAAGACTACACAGAAAATGAGCAACAGAATGATTTGTCTTATTATTGATAGGCATGAAATTAGCGGCAGCAGAAAGAGGAAATTTTTTGCCTGTTTTATAGTATTTTTCTACATGCCCATCTCTTCATGGCAAGAATTTTCTCCTGCTTGGAGATTTTATTTACATTTTACAGCTTGCATCACTCTGGACATGAGGACCGTAGTCTGGTGGTGTAGCATCATTTTCATGAGTGGGGGTACAATTTATAGGCACAGTAAATACTTCCTGATGGTTCATTCCAATTAATAAGTGTTTAATCCCCGATGTGCTGTAGAAGGTGATTTTACATTTTCTTTTGTGATTAGTGGTGAGAAAAGTCGCTCTAGATACGCAAATCCATTTTATAAATTGCAGACTATATTTAATTAGCATTATGCACCCACGGCCACCTCATCTACACTTCTGCTGCTAATCTGTCTCCCTGGGACTCCACCGCTCTGAGTGGCTCAGTGTCTTCAGCCAGCATTTACAGATTAATAAATCTGCCAAGGAAGCATTCCCTCCTTATCTATTTGTCTGTGGAAATACCCCCAAATGTTAACTCTGACCACAAATCTGAGATGAGCAATTTTTATGTTTCAGCTGCTGGCAGCTCTTCCTGTAGCTAAAAGTGCCACGATTTCTGAAACCTGAAGCTTTATCCTCCAGTGCTAGAAGCAGGAGTTTAATTCCCCTGGCAAGGGGAGTGACCCAGCTTTCCAGGAGAACAAAGTCAGCTCATTTGTTTCTCTTGTTCTTTCATAGTCACCAGGCTAGGGAAGGCTGGAGATTTGGTGGGTGGAAGTACTTGGTTATGTTGTGGGAAGTTCCTGGGATGCTTGCTCAAGGATCCTTGTTTTAACTGGGACCCGGATCAGTCCCCGGGGAGATCCAGGAAACTGATTTTCTTTGTTACTGGTTCTCAGTTAATCGCCCACTCAGAGGCAATATGTTCCTTAGCATCAATGTTGCATTGCACAGGTCCCTCATTTTAGCAGTTTCCCTTTTCAGTGCCTCCCTCGTTCACTCCCATCTGTTTTTTGGGCAGGGTCAGTCTTTCTCACTCTCTTGTTTGCACAGGGCTTAGCACAAAAGGACTCTGTTCTCTGGTGGTGCCTTTGGGCACTGCTGTTAGACAAATAAAAGGGTATAAAGTTTGCATCAAACTTTTTTGCAACCTGTCTTGCACAATGAACTGCCTGTGCCAATCTGTACAACGCAGCGATGTCTCAAATGCTGGATGGTGCTGTGAGAAGGATTCAGTGTGATTTTTATGATGTATAACTAATATCATGTTCGTAGCCACTCTGGATTGCAAAGTTACACAGAGTTACGCTTCCAAACTCTCACTTTATGAAAAAAATGTGGTCCTATGAAGGCAACAGTAGCAGTTTTGTTACTTCGTTAATTAAACCAAATACAAATAGTATTTTATGAAGTAATTCTTTTATCCCAGAGCAACATAAATTTAGAGGAGAAAAAAAAAAGTAAATTTTTTCCCTTTTTTTCTCCCTGTATTTCTTTCAAGTTGTTTTCCTGAGCAGTAAGCAAGGTTCTACTTAGAATACATGTGTCTGGATAGAAGATCACATTCCTAGAAATAAGGTGAAATATCTCTGACTGAATGTGCCCTTTGCCTCCTAAAGGGATGGTGAATTGAACTTTGTGGTTGTTTTGTTTTGTGGTTGGTTGTTGGGTTTTTTTTGTGTGTAGTTTTTTGTTTGTTTGTTTTTTTTTGTGAACTTCAGAATCCCACAGAAATAAGCCTGGAATCCAAAAGGCTCAGGATGATGGAGGAAATTTCATGAAATGGCAAATGGAGCCAAGTTATGTATTGTGGCTGCCTCAGTAATCCTTCTTCCCCTTTTCACACTTCATGTTTGCTGGTTGCTTAATGTATGTAAAATTGAGCTAAGATTTTAAAATTCACTGTTGTAGCTTTATGATAATTGGAGCTTTATTAAAGTGAGAAAACATGAGCGGTAATCAATGGCATGGAGAGCCAAGTATCTTGGCATGTTTGTGTGATTGAAGTCCCAGGAACTCGCCAACCTTCCCAAGGGGGCAGCCTGAGGTGGTGCCGGTTGTATTTTATAGGTGGGGAAAGTGATAAGACATAAACAGATCGAGCTGATGTGGACAGACCTACATGTTAAAGACAGTGAGCTGAATATGAGCTCTTGCTTCCATTTCTCTCTTAGAGATTTATGGTGGTCAAGGGGAGGACTGCCTCCTGGATGGCCAAATAGTACGAGCCCATGCCCTGCCTGGTAGTGTTGGTTTCTTCAGCTGGTGAGGGTCAGGGCAGGAGGTGGGAAAGCCTGAAGCTGCCACACAGCTGGAGTCTGTGGTGCTGAGAAGCTGACTGAGTACTTGCATGTCTGAAGTATGCAACGCCTCTGGGACATGTGTGAGGCAATGCTGTTTACTTGTGTCTACTTGTTTGCCAGGATAAAACTGCATAGTGCAAGCTTGTATCCGAGGCCACCTCTATTATTCCTGGATAGTCTCCAAAAGTATCTTAAGGCATTTAGAGTCTTCTTCACCCACAATTTCCTTGGAGCGCTGCTGACCAGAGCCGTGTTGTGACTCAGTTTCTGATCGATGCTGAACAGGGCTGCTGAGCCCCAGAAGGGTGTTTCTAGTAAGCACTGGAAGGGTGTTTTGCTGTATTCAGTTATACTCTGAACCAAAAAAAAATGTATGCAGATATTGTATTTGATAAAAGGTATCATCAGTTTGATGTTTCGGCACAGCATTGTTACCTTGAGGGGTGGGAATACAAACCAGCATTAGGGCTCTTAAGAAGAGCCTGCCGTGTTTCTTTCCTGTAGTTGGAAGAGCTGACTATGATCTTAATCAATGAATTCTTGTTTGGAGTCCTCTAAAAAGAGTTTAATTTACTGTAGTAAAATAAAGTGTACAGGAACTACCTATTGATGGGGCATTTTCTCCCAGACTAGTATCTTGTGGGAGGTGTTACTGCAAAGGGTTTAGTGGGTGTCTGGTGTAATTCAGACTTTGTCAAAGACTTGCTTCCCTGTGTTCCCTTTAGATAAGATTTGTGAACAAAGTATTTTTTTTTTTAAGTTTGAATTGTGTTAGTCTCCTTCTGTGAATGTTTTCAGAGTGTTCCTGCCTGTTGCATGTCCCTTTTTATAACTTATATATAGTACATTGATGTTACTGTAAGGATCAATTCTGTTGACTTCACCTGAGAAACCTCATCGCTGTCTTTTCCTTGGTGGACAAAACCAGTTTGAAAGCGTTGCAACTCCTTGAATTGGGGTTTGTGTGATCCCCTTAGGTTCAGCAAACAGAGCATTTCAGGAAGCAGTGTTTTCTGCGGACTCTGATGTGAGGATGAGATATGTTGATGGGCATGTTTTTATTATTGGATTGGGAGAGCAGAAAACCTCCACCTTCTGTTTTGTCCACTTTGTTGTTTCATGTAAGACTATAACTGACCCTCTCCTTGACTGTCCGTATGTGGTTCCTCAAATGTGTGGGTGCTCCTCTTCCTTCCCCTTGTAAGTTGTGAATGTTGATTTGGGCACTTTATTCCCGATTGAGATCCAGCAATTGTTTGAATTGAAATGGTTATTGTAAGTGGGTTCATGTGGTTCCCCCCCCTCCCTGATGTAGGGACAGCCTGTGCAATGTGTTCCATGAAGTCAACAGATGAATCTTTTAAATTACACCCTCTTGTCCCTTGCTGTTTCTTCCTCCCTCCTACTTTGGCTGCAGTGTCTGCTGGAGGGGCGGAAAACAAGTTTGGCACCCACATGGTAAAGAGCACTGATTAGTTCCTAAAAGAAGCAGCAAGTTGATTGCTTGCAGAGATGATGTAAGCCATTGCTCTGGGGTACATCAGGTTGGATTTCTCATGCTTTATCTTATAAAGCCTAAATTAACAGCTGGTTTGGTTTGAGTTCTCCGGGATCTGACTAAAGGATTACAGTCCGTTCTCAAGTGAGTCAATCTAGTTTAATTTATTTCAGGTCTATCAGAAAAGATCAATGAAAGCCCTTTTGAAAGTAAAGCTGTAATCGGCCTGTGTACTTAGATGTCACTGTTTTTGTATTTACTTAGCTTCTCTGGTGTAAAAATGTTTAGGCTGCAGCTAAGACTATATTGCAGTGATTTTTCTTCCTTTTTTTTTTTTTAAATACAGTTAGATTTTTTTAAAAGAAGGTTACTTGTGTTTTGAGAGGCATCGCAGCTTTCACATGCGTCTAACCAAGTCTGCTAATGTTTTTTTTTGTGAATCCTTGAACTTGAAACTGTGCTTGAACTGGGAAGGATCGTGGTTTAGTGGTTAAAAAATACAAGGAGGAGTTGGGAATCCAGATTCCTCTGCTGATTGCTAGACCTAAGACATGACCTCAGGCATCTCCTTTAATTGCTGTTTGTCTCAGTTTCCCCATCTGTACAATAGGAACAACAGCATTCAAACAGGATCTGGAAACAAAGTAGCCTCTGTTTACATAAGGGTGCGATATAGAAATCAGCATATTCAACTGAGTGCAACTCCCTGTGCACTTTCTTAAGTCAGTGGTCTGTGTTGTTGTCTTTGTGTATAGAGCTGGAAATGGTGATACAGCTAATGCTAAGCTGAGTTTTTGGCTGGATAAACTAGCTAATCAGATTTTAGGGAGCCAGGTTGCTGGCAGCCTCCGGAAGCAAAGTACTGAACTGGTATAAAAACCTCTCTACCAGTTTTTGGTTTTTAAAATCTTTTGGAGCCTAAGCGTCTCGGCAGACTTCATGCCAGATCAGGTATCATCTGGCCTCCTGCCATGGACATAAACTCCATACCATGGTCTCTTGTTAATTTGACAAGAACATAATTGAGTGCCCACACCCTAACTGGAGAGATGCTGGATGATCTGGTAGTGCAGATGTGTGATAAACATCATGGAAATGTGGCCTGATTTTTAGCAATTGCACAAGAGTTTGTATGAGTTCGGTTTAATTAATTCCAGAACTGATTTCTAAGGGATCATTTCTACATGCAGTAAAGGTAGGAGGAGCATAGCATAAAAAAATAATAAATCAGAAAAATACGCAGCCAAGGCTTCAACTGGTTGAAGTGCTTATGGACTGAATGTGAAGTTGTTCATCTAGTGGCACATAGCTTGGTCTCCCTGAATCCTGTTCAGGTCCTTGCTGGACCTTTGAGGAGAAGGAGTGGCTCTATTGGCCAGCCTGATACCATGTAGGATCAGATGTGCTTTACCAATTGAGAAACCCCATTACAGCACGTCAGCTTGCTCTTGCCACCAGTGCCCCAGTACCTCCCACTGCCTGCTGTGGAAGTGTGAGACAAGTTGATGGAAGTGAGGCATTATGAAATAATGCTTTGGAAAATCGAGTGCCTTGAAAACGTTTTCAGCAGCAGCAAGGTTTGTACAGTAAAGTGTTTGTTTTATAATTAGTGCGTTGTCTTTCAAGCAAATATTATCTTGAACTTTTTGTCATGTGTAGCCCATTTCTTGTTTATTTTTACCTCTCCCCTTCTTCAGGCTTTTAAAGAAAGGTCAAAAGGTGGTAGATTCCTGAACACAGTTGCAAATTCAACTCCCTCATGTTGTTTTTAGCTGCATTATTTTTCATGTAACTATGAGCTAGAAATATGTGATGGTATTTTCAGTTGATATAAGTTGGTCTTTTGTGTTCCTGAATTGCTGGTGACAGTTTTGGTGGGCACCTTTGTGATGGGAGTGTCCAAGATGGCCTTGTCTTGTTTCTGGTCTGTGTGACAAATCTCTGCTGTGACCTGGTTGTGTTCTTGCTTAAGAAAAGCTTCCATATATATTTTAAATCTCAGAAATAAATGGCTTAAGTTCCTTTTATCTACCATCTGACTGTTTGAGTCTTTTTGTTCTAGTCCACTTCCCAGTCATCAAGCAATTCTACTTGGTCTCCTACCTGAACGAGTGAAATGACTGCCACTCCTCTTGCAGATAGAGAGTGGTTTTAAGATCTGCCCTTCACTTCTTTTCAAAGCCAGCCGTTCTTAGGGCAGCTGCTCTTCCATGTATGGACTTAAAAAGAAGTGGCTGCAGACAGGTGCTTGGAGACTGAATGGCTGAGGGTAAATTTTTTTTTTTAAAAAATAGTATTAATCATACTGAGAGATCACTCAGGATACTGCTTGTTGTATCACTAGATGATAGACTTGAGCAGTGATCAGGTTGAGTCCTGTATGAGTTATGGCTGTCCTTGGAGTATTTTGTATTCCTTTTGGAGATGGATGCAGGTGTATTCTCCCACATGATTACTCTTGGGAATATGATTATTAGTCTGATAAAATTTTCCAGTGGCTGGTTAGTTTTCTCTCTTGAGTATGGGGAGATTTATCAAGTCTTTGAGGTATGAAGACTATCTATTCTCTGTTGGCAAATTGAGGACTACAACAGTGATTGTCATTGTATGTTTTTCCCTCTATTTAAAAGCAAACTAACAATCAGTGAGTAACTTCCCATTTCTGACCTAGTTAGTAACCTCCTCCTGTAATGTCTCCCCTTTTAAAAGCCAAGTCACTGGGATTGCTTCCTTTTGATCCTCCCGTGCACCTGGACCTTCCATAATGCCACCCCCCATCAATGCTACTCGTACCTGCGTAAAAAAAACCAAAACACATCAAGAAAGGAGGTTCAGAGTAAACGCTAATAATTGTGCATGTAATGTAATTGGAAGCATTTCATTGACTTGCTTATGTGAGCTGCTTCTTCATCTTAGTGCTCGAATGTATCACTAGACTTGCATTTAGCTTCTTGTGGCTGCTCTTTGATGCAGGTAGGCCATATTCTAAATAGGCTTGTTGCTATGGTGAAAATAGGAGTCCTTGTCTGCTGAGTGTAACCTTTCCTGGACATTGTCATATTTTTCCCCCTTCCTCTTTTGAATTTTGCACAGTAGAACAGAATTGTGTTGTCTTTTAGGGGAAGGAATTTCAGTCGATGAGTTAGGTTGGAGGACAGTACTTTCAAGGTGTCTTCATGAAGTTGTGGGTGGTTTTCAAGGGATGAGGGGAGAGACTGGAAATCCTTTTTGTGATGACTCAGCACAGAGAGCTGCATGATTCTCCCCCCCTCTGTCTTCAGGGAGAGAGATGAAAAAGCTTTCCCCTGCTCTTTCCATTACCTGGCTTCTCTCAGTTATTTTTACAAGGTTAATGCATTGTGCTCGGAGTTTGCATTGTTGTGCCAATAAAACTTTAATAATGATGATAAGATTGACGTGCACGCGGCCAGAAGATGAATCTTCGGGATTTAGTTGAGAAAGGAAGGTGCGTATTTGTCAGCTGCCTGAAAGGTCCAAGGACTGCTGAGGCTCATTTCAAAGGCTGCGGGGAAGGGAGTGCTCTTCAGGGCTGATGGCTATAAAAGCTGAAGATGGCTGCGCCTGTCCATTAATCTGTTGAACTCATTGTTCTCCAGATCCCCGTTTTATTTTGTTATTATGCTGCATTTTGTGCAAAAGGAACTGGAAAAATCAAGTGTGACTAAGGGCTTTGTGAGGCAGCAAGCTCTTAAGGAGAAGGGAGGAAAAAAGGGGCGAGACTCTTCTTTCTGCTGCTCTGCTGTCAAGGACAGCCTTGAATCCCCCAGCTCGTCTGATGTGCATATACCCGAGGGGCAGGATCTTGGAGGGAGGGGGGTAAATGGCTGCCAAAACATCCATGACTCCCTCTGGCTTGGCCTTCGTGTTGGTTGTGGTGGTCACCATTTCCCCCTCACAGCCCCTGTTCCCTGGCTCTGCTGGGAGTTGGCTCTGGGGATCACAGCTCAGCCAGAAACCCACCCCTGAGAAGCCACAGCTCTTCACTCTTGGCTTTCTTCTGAGGGTTTCCCCTGGAGGTTTGAAATAACCTACTCCCCACACCATCTACCTTCTCCTCAGCTTCCCAGCAATGAGTCTGTTTCTCATTTAAAGTGTATTTTTCATAACTACTCTGAAGTCTTGGAAGAAGGAAGACTGACTGTGCTTAATTCAAGTTCAGTCTTTTCCTCCCTATGACCTCTGTTAGTATTTTATATGAAGATGATTAATCTTACTTTAAAAAAAATTAGCTATGTCATCCTTGAGCTCTTCAGGGGAAGTTAAGTTGTATCTGAAACTAAAACCAAGGGTCAGGGAGTAGGAAATCCCATGCGCCTAATTTTAGGGGATCTAATTTAGAGAAGTTTTATTTCTGTTCCTTGAAATGTTTTTTAGGAGCATTTGCTTATGCCTTGGCCTTGTGCTAAGGGGTTTAATTCCCACTTCTTTGTGTTGACCAGCACTACATCACTTACAAGCGTGGGATGGTATTGTTTTTCTTGCACCCATTATTATCAAAGTCTACAGGCAAATACACCTTCAGCAGACTGTTGGCTTCTTCCTTTTTGTTTTTGCAGTCACCCAGGAATATTTATCCAGAAAAATGTTTTTAGAGAGTGACTCCCCCTCTCTGAATAAGGATCCGGTTGCACCAGCATGAGTCTCTCTGGCCCCAAGGGTACAGGTACTACAGTGTTGGGTACTAAAGTGTGCCCAGGAGGCTGCAGGTGCTGTGGGCATGGCCAGACCACCAGCTGCCTTATGCCCAGTGGAACAGCTTTAGGCAGGATGCCATCTGTCCACCCCAAAAAGCTGGGGAGGAACAGCAGTCAGACAGTGAGCAGAGGATGTGGATTGGGAGGAAGATGTTGCATGAAAAGGTGTGTCGCATTCCTGATTCCACCCTGCCAGCATCCCACTTTATTGTGCTGGCTGGGTTTCATGCTGGGACTGTGCTACTGTGGGCCTTTTCAGTAGTTAAAATAGGGAGTAAACCAAGGGATAACTTGGTGAATGACCTGCCTGTCCTAGCAAATTTAGTTTAATTTAGAAGTTTAAAAATGGCCCTGTTATCCACTAATATTAGCGTTTTGTGTGACCTGACCTGTTACGTTCATGACCTGAGTGAGGAGGAGAGGGAAAGCAGTGCTGAATGGGACTGCTGTACTTGAGGCTATTTTTCTCCCAGCCTCAGAAACAGGACAGTATCCCAGAATAGCAAGTAGTGGGGATATCACACTAGAGTGGGAACAACCTGCCGTGCCCAGGATGGCTGCAGTGCCGCCTCCTCTGCAGGACGGAGACCTGAGACCCTGCTCGTTTGTCATTACTGGTCCTGTGGCTGCTGAGGGTCAGCCTTGCTGCTGGTGTGCTGCCTGCCCTGGTGGGTTCCTAGATCTGCCTGCTGTCACAACTTTTGCTCCTGCCTGAAGTCCCGTGGGTCAACAGAGTGGCCTTTGCAGCAGTGCAGAGCATCACCCAGAATAGAAGGTAGGCTGAGGGTGGCATGGGGTCATGCACGTGATGGAGAACTGGGATGTGGGAACTATTTCCAGCTCTGCCTCAAACTTCCCGTTTTCGTTTTTGGAGCAAATCACTCAAACTCCCCTGTCCTTCCCATATGCAAAATGGGGCTGAATGTGCTTTCCTCATGAGAATGGTCTTTAAATAGACCTTTGCTTAGCACTGAGAATGAGTTGCTCAATGGGTACAAGACAGTATCAGAGAATGACTGGAGAAGGAAATTGTTTAGGAAGTGTATTAAAAAATCAAAGTTTTATATAGGGTTTTTTTAAAGTTAAAAAAAATCTTCCAAGTCTTCCGTGCTTGGCTTTTCATCATGAGTTTAAAAGAGGAGGACTGTCAATGAGAAGTTCCTACAGTTGTCCTTTTGGTAAGAAAACACTGAGAGGATGAGGAGGAAGGGCTTTGGAAGGTTGGCTGGCCTTGCTGGACAGATCTGGCCACTTTCTCCGAGTGAAGAACTCGAACTTCCCCAACTTTCAGCAGCCCAGGTGACATGGGCAGTTGAGTTAAATACATGTTTTGGTCAAGAGGAAGCATTTGCTCACCAGTCAAATACTCTGCATTTCCAAAATCCTATCTGTTCACACATTCTGTGTTAATAACTACAAGTGCACAAACACAAGGTTGATCATCAGGTACCCCACTCCTCCCCCCTCCCTTTATATGGTAGGATTTGGTTGAGGGGATAATGAATAGAGTTGTTTTCTTACCAAGTTCACCAGAATAGCCCACAGGGCTGTGTTTATATTTGAACAGATTTTGTGGGTTTTGCTTTCTACATAGTGGAGTAGAATCAAGCATGTGAGAGGAACTTTCTTTACAATAGTCACCACATCATTAACCTTTTTGACTGAAACGTGTGTGATTTCACACTAGGAACAAGTTGGATCCAGTTAAATTACATTATTAGATTTGATATCAACTACCCTGAGCGAAGATCCAACAAAAGATTTTTCTCTATCTGCATACAAGCAATATGAGTTTTTCTTGGGTTTGGTGTTACTTGTTTATAGGATAGCCCTACACTTCTTTGGGTGTTATGGATGTGATGCTGCATAGGGCTGGGAACAGCCATCAGATCACTAAGGGAAGTGTTTTCAACACACATGGCTTTGGTGTGTTTGCTGCATGTGTGTTTATGCGCTGTCTCTGTATCTGGTGGTTCCTGGCCAGGTATGTTTGCATCTATTAGCACTATTTGTAAATCACCTTAGCATTCACCATCTGCCAGAGTGGTGTTGAATAAACGTGAGATCCCTGTGAAAGTGCAGTCATTGGATTTAATCATGTGAGGGTTTTTTAGGGGGATAGGTTTATCAGTGGCATTGCTTCTGCTGGGACTTTTGACCATTAATGGAAAGGAGGAATTAAAATCACAGAATCAATGCAAAATTAAAATGAAAGCAGTTGACGGCAGATGTGGGCAACCATGTGACTTGGGGAAAACGGGCTTAAAGCTGATGAGGCAGAGTCACAGTGCAAAAAAAACCTTTGTCTATTTTTTGCTCCAGAATAACTAACTTTTGTGTTGAATTCCAAAGTGTCTGCTGCCAATTAATTTATCCCCTGATAACAGTCTAAAGTTATTTAGTTTGTTTTCTGTAGGTATATGTGCAAATTGTAACGTCAAACAAGCAGCAGTTCAGACCTGCTGTGTATTGTGGGAGAGCAGGAATAAAAGGTCTGTGCTGTGTTTCTCTGGGGCTCTGAATATCTGTCTGGGAAATGGTAGGGAAGGGTTTGCCTCTGCACGAGATGCTACAGGGCAGGATTGCTGAGAATATTTAGAGAATGTTAGCAGAGTTGATCTTAAGCTGCTGAGGATATGGTGTGTTTTTTCTTGTCTCATTCTAAGTCCTGCTTTCACTGAGATGTTTGCATGTGAAATGTGTGAGGAATCCCACCTGAGCAGAACTGAAGTGGAAATGGCCTCACGTCTCTAATAAGGGATATGGAGAGTATCTGTTTGATTTGTTTGTTTTTTTTTTTTAACAATCATCGTCCTTTCTTTTTCCCTTTATGAAATCTATATGTTTCTCAATATATTGACATCTCTTTCAAGAGGGAAACCATTTTTCTGCCTGAGGAAGACACACAATGCCTTTGGTAGCCTTTCTGCCCCAGTTTCTCATGCTGTTGGGTAGTGATGATGATGGTGAGCATTGCCCAGTGTTTCACCCACCACAGGACTGCTGAACCTGAGCTTGTGTTTGCCCAGGGAGGTTCAGATGTGGTGGGGCTCTGGGAGGTAGAGAAAATTACTTCCAATGCCTCAAAAGAGCAATCCTGAGAAAAGGCCGAATAAAACAGAACACTACCAACAAGGTAGAGTTTTGTTTAGGATTACTCAGCAAGAACAGAACAAGGGTGACCCACTGGAACCCACAGCTGAGTGAACAGCAATGGTGCAGGGCTCAGTGAGGCTGCAGTGAGGATGCTTTGCTAAATGTGTAGTCTTGGGAGTGGGGATTTTAATCCTCATTTAAAATACTATTTTTTTATCCTTTCCACCTATATGGATATTAAGTGTAAGGGATTAGAAAGTTTGGGATTATGTGCAGGGGTTCCCTTACGTTAATGTCAGTATATTTTAAATGGATCCATATATTAACTTCATTCATGCAACTCTGCAATGCTTAATTTATTATGGCTGTGTAGACCAGACAGTACTTAAAATGCTCTCAGCTTAACATGTGGTGGGAGGACTGAAGCAGAAAGCTGTATTAGAAGAAATCAGGATTGAGGATTCTTTTGCCAAATGACCTTTATGGAGAGAGCTAATTGCTGGATATTTCATGTGAGCCATGATCTGATCCTCTGTAGTAAATCTTTAAACAGAATCTGCTGTTAGGCACTTCCTTGCATTGGGAGTTCCATTTAGATGTGGAAAACACTTTGTAAGTAAAGAAGGAAAAAAATAATAATAATGCACATGTTTACTTTTTTTGTCTAGTTCTATCAACTTTTATCGTGCAAAGTTAGTGAAAAGCAACTAGAAAGGGACAAATAACTGGTTCTGACTGAGTTTGATATGACACCACAGAGAATGGGTCAGTTTTGCACTCATCCATTTTTCAGTGGCTTGAACTTGGTCAGTAAATCAGCAGACTCTCTGGTCACTCTTCAGAGAGTTCCCACCTTGCAGGCACAGCCTGTCTGTAGTTGGGTGTGTGCCTTACAGAGCAAACGGGGGCAGAGGGGTTAGTACACAGCATTAGCTTTGAAGCAAACCTTTATTTTTCTGCTTCAGGGTTTCACATCAAGTCACCCTCCCTCCTCCCAGATTTTCTTCCTTGCCATCTCCCTATCCTCTTCCAGGTTTCTTATCATCACTGTACAGGCTAGCAGCTTCTTTCAGCCTTGCAGCTAAAGAGGGTTTTGCTACAGCCAAAAAAAAAAAAAAAAAAAAAAAAAAAAAAAAAAAAAAAAAAAGGAAAGAAAAGAAAACCAACTCCCCAAACACCCAACCCAAACCACAGGTCCTGTCCTGATGCTTGTCTCGTTGTAACCAAGGCAGCTCAGTGGCCAGGAGATTGCTGAATGGCTGGAAATCACGGCTGTCTTAAGTCTATGGAGGGGCTGTGTGTGCAGCTGCATCTAAAATTTTTATCACCACCACTGCAGGTGAAAGACTTTCAATTCATCTGTGCTGGTCCAGCAATGTCTATTTTATTTATGTGCTTCCAAGCCCTTAAAAACTTCTTTTAGGGTACATCAGTAGGGAGTTAATAGAAACTTTGAAATATGAAAAATGCCTGTGGGTTAAGCAAAAACCTAGTTGACCAACTTGAGCATAAAGCTGGTCCTTAGCTGGTAGGTCATTTGCTGTGGGGGAGAGGAGAAGGTGTTCTGCTGGACCACAGATAGCATTTCCCAGTGGGAAAGAAGTTGTAAACACAATTAGCAGCTCTTAGTTTAGGAAGCAGCGAATGTTTTATTTTGCCTGGATTTGTATATTCTTGTAGAAAATGCTCTTAAGTCTCACTGCAGTCAGTTGTTTTAATATTAGCTCAGTACGTTTGTGCGTATGAGCTTGGTAGCATGTATATGGGCCACTACAAAAATAATCACATTTGGAAAGAGTGAAAATATTCTATGGTTTATTCTCTTCCTTGTAACTTCCTTAAAAAAGCGCAGCAAACAAAAAGTGCCTTCACAGAGAAGTTTAACTCTGGTTTAAAATATCTTCCATTCAAGTTCTTTTCAAGAGAAGGCAGTGTTTATTTATTTTTTTTTAAATTTTAAACAAAATGCACTTTCTTTAAAATGTCTTAAGTACCAGCATACTGCTCTACCTTGTTTCTGCTAAATGGGGTTATAAGGGATTTAATTGTGTGAGAATTCCTATGTTGCAGGAGGTGACTTTTTACAATGTGCTAGAGCAAGCGCTATGTGACATTCTCCTCTGATTCCCGTCACATCCCTGTGCTCTGGGTTTTCCCTCAGTGCCAATACATGAGCATCGGGGGCATCTTCGATCAGACAGGATGGGGGAGCAAGGAGGTGGATTAGGAATAAAAAAGCTGACTTGAAGACTGGGTGGTTAGAAGCAAATTGTATTGATTTTTGTTCGCAGGTCTGAGGGTTTTGAAAGTCACTTGCTGTGCAGCTTTAAATCTCTTCTGCCATATGTGCAGTTAATAAATGTTAGTGACTCGGCCAGCACCGCCTGGCACTGATCTAACCATGCCTTGGAGCACCTTGAAATCCACTGCAACCTGCAGGGCTGCTCCAGCTTATAAGTTAAGCAGGTGCTTAAGTACTTGGGTGGATCGGAGTCTTACAGGCACTGCGTCTGAACACAAATGGCATCCTTACTTTTTTTAGCAAAATATTGTCCCTGCCCTCCTTTCCTTTCCAGATTATTCATTCTCTTTCTGGCTTTTTCCAAGCTAAGTGATTTTTCTGGCATGGTGAACACACTGCACGTAGTAAGAACCACAACTTGAAATGGTGTATAAATAGAGAGGGAGAGTGACTGTTCTGATTGCCGTGAAGTGCAGTGAGCAAACAGACTTCATGAATTTTGGAGGGCCAGCTAGATTGTTATATAATTACTTATTTTTCTTATTTTTTTTTAAGAGGACTTTGAAATTCTTGGTGACATTAAGGAGACTAAGATGCAGAATTTGAATCTTGGGGCTGTCCTATTGTAAACTACCATTGCTACCCTTAATTTATCACAAAGAGAAATTATTCATCCAAGATGCCAAATTCTTGAACGACATCTCCTCAGGTTGGAGGTGTATAAGATTTGTTTCTTCTTTTCTTTCTTCTCATCCCAGTTTTGGCAGTTCCTTGTTTGCAAACTCATTTTATAGTTTTTTGTCTCATACACAGATAACTTTCATTTATCTTTCTTCTTTTCCTCCCTCTCTTTCCTTCCCTCCCCAGCTCCCTTTATGTCCCTTGTAGCTCTAGAGCACTGGCTTGTTTATTGCTGGTAGTGTGGTTCATGCCAAGAAATCCTGACTCCGGGTGCATTATCGCGGGGCTGTGACGCAGGGCAGGATCACGTTCCAGATCTAGGTCTTGTTTATTTTGGAACCTTCTCATGTTGTGGAGCAGCAACTAGTACTTGACTTCTCGCACTGCTCCGTGGGCTCCATCTTCTGCGGGCTGGGATCCTGCAGTCTCCTGCATGTGCCTGCCCAGTCTGCTCTCCTCATGCTCCGAACCCCGGGGGAGCCGAGGGCTGGGAAGGGAGCTGAGGGACTCCTCGTCCTGAAAAAGCTATACTGGAGAGACCAGCTGGTCCTTCTGCATTAGAAACTGTGACTGGAGAGTTATTTTTTTGTTGTTGTTGTTGTTGTTTGGGTTTTTTTCCCTCCCCCTAGTTGTTTGAATTGCCTTTTTAAGAAAGGAGGAATTGGTCTGGGAATTGATGATGTTACCCAGGGTTTGCAGATTTGGAGCTCCCCTGCAGCTGTTACTTGCAGTCCTGATTCAAGTTCGTATATCATTTCACAATTCAGTGTTGAGGATTTTCTCCTTCCCTCCCCCTCACTTTATTTTTCTCTCCCCACCTATTTTTCTTTTTGCTCTGCATATTGCTTGCCCTGTGCAACAGATGTGAGGATCTGATCCCACTTCTATTGAAGTCAATAGCCAAATTCCTATCGACTTCACTGACAGTGAGAGCGAGCCCCTGTCTAGGGAGTGAGGATTAGAGCTAAGTAGGAGTAAGTAAAGTACAATAAAATCAGAATATCCTACTTACTGCTTAATGCCATGAATTCTGTTTTGAAGAATTTCTGTTTTGAATCCCGTGGCTTTTTATGCTGGTGAATGCCAAGAGCTGAATTCATGGGGGTGGGGAAGAGGAGGAGCTGACAAGCATAAGAGGGTTTTGGTTTCTAGAGTTAGGAGGGACATTGGTAGAAAGGAATGAAAAACAGTCAGTGATTCCTTCATGACCCTGCAGTAAAAGGACTTCGGCTGATGGATGAGGGGCTTGGTTTGGCAGACAGGATGCACTGGATCCACTTTTGACCGTGTCAACCAAGTGTCACCATCTAAATCTGGAATGCTGTTGTGTATTATGGGAATATAAATAAACCCAAAAAAAAGGCTCAGGAAGGGGAAAATGATTGGACAGAATCTTAAAATAAAAAAAATTATATATACATGAAAAGAAGATATCCCCCTTCCTGTCCCATTCTAAACACATGGCTAAAATAAAAATAATACCAAAAAAACCCAAAAGAAAAACCCCAAACCCCCACCAAACAAACAAACAAACAAAACCAGGCTGAGAGATGGGAAAAGCGGTTACTTTCCAGATGTTTTCCTGCAGGACCAGCCTTCCCAAAGGCATCCAGTGGCGAGCTGTGGCGGAAGCCGCCTTGCTGCCATGCAGTGCCTTCTTCGGGATGGGGGAGCTGCCTGTCCCTGTGGCTGTGGGCTTCCCCTCCTGCCCGGGGTGTGCTGACATGTGAGGGGGTGTGTGGACTTGGACCCCTGCAGATAGCAGCACGGCCTTTAGCACCGCTGCCTCTCGGGGCCCCACAAGGAAGAATGGGCTCTTATCCAGGGAGGGCAATGCTATCCGTGTTTTACAAGCAGGAAGGCTGAGGCGAAGGGTTTATTTTTGTGTGACTCATTCAGGATGGCCTGGGAGCCTGTGGCAGACGTGGAAATTCAATGTCTCGCAGAGCCCTGGTCTTGTGTTGCCTCTCCCCATCCCACAGAGCTCGTGGGTTGGCACAGTGTACCAGTCAGGGATGCTTTTCTCACCGGGAATGTGCTGCTGGCACGTGTCTGCTGTCTCTTGGGCAGCACGCAAGGTGTGGCTTCGTGGCAGAGGGGTGTTGGGGGGCTGCAGATTTTAGGGAGCAACCCAGCACTGCCAGAAAGCGTGGGGGGCTGAGAAACAAGCCCCATTTCTGGGGTCATGAACCTGGATAGACGAGGCATGTGGATTTTGCTGCGCCGCTTCCTTGTGTCACCGCTCTGCTAGAACGCTTTCTTCCCTAGCTTTTCCTTTCTTTTTCCCTTCGCTCTCTCTTTTGGCCAGGATTTTAACATATATCACAGGCTGGTAGGCTAAGAGCCTGGGACTTCCCCTCACCACACTCAAAGTCTTTGATCTTTTGCTTTGGAGGTAACATCAAAAGAATGGCTGAGAAAGACAGCCAGTGCTGTGAAGTTCAACGTTCAAGTTAATAGCTTGACTGAAGGTTGTGCTGCATTGCTGGAGCGGAGTAAACAGAGGCGGGTGCACACATTTCCCTGGAAATGGACCCCAGTGCTGCAGAAGGGCTTCATTTGCATTCACAATTAATCTAGGGCCTACTGAAGGGCAGGCTTGGTGGTTTATTTTGTTAGGTTTTTTTTTTTCTTTTTCTTTTTTAATTCCTCCTGCATGGAGAAAGCGGTGGGCTGGCTGGCTGGGGAGCTGTTACTTGGTGGTACCAGCCCTGGCTGTGGCCGCATCTGCACCCTTGCAGCCCTGTCCTGCAGCTGCCTCACTTTGTCATTTCTGGGTTGTCTCCATTTTCAGAATGATTAAGCTGAAGTCTGTTGGCAAGTCTGTATAATAATGATAAAAAAATTAAATCTCTAGCCACTCCCCGCCCAAGCGTACAGTGGATAGTATGGACTTCCTCAGATATTTTTTTAATTGCCTTCCCACTTTTATTTGTAATGCTGCTGATATGTGTGTGTGAATAACTGCTCCATCTATTTTTTCATTGCCATCTTCTGATATTTTGGTAGTGACTATTCTCTGTGTGTCTGGGGAGGTTGCTGTGATTTTTTTTTTTTTTT